>CM042378.1:35893441-35900941 GCA_023634145.1 Thymallus thymallus | reverse complement strand
TAATCTTTTGACTAAATCTGACTCAATATACCCAATACTCCTCTAATCTTTTGACCCAATCTCATTCAAAATACCCAAATGCTCCTCTAATATTTTCATTTAATCTGACCCAATGTTCTTCTTCTCTTTTCACAACAATTATCTTCAGAGATGGTGAAAAATGGTCTATCAATGAGGGTCCAGAGTTAAGTGTGTTTCTATGTATGTGCCCCAAATGTTAGCCTATTCCTTGTTCTGGTCAAAAGTATTGAACTATATAGTGAATAGAGTGCCATTTGGGACACATCCTATGCCTGAGGGAAGCTAACGACATGGAGAAGTGTAATGCAATGTGCTGCAACAATGGATCTTAATGACAGGACAGGGGCTTCCTCCCAAATGGCACCCTATTCTTTATATAGTGCACTACTTTAGATCTCAGCTCTAATGATTCCCTGGCCGCTGGATGACGTTCACCCTCACCAGGCTTCCTAAAGGGATGCCATTAATCCACTGATGAAGATGGAAACCAGCTGTATTCCAGTATCAGTAGTGTTTCTGGGGTCTGACTGTAATAGTGAACACAGCATTAATATCCCTCTGCAGTATTATTAAGGCTGGAGTCATAGACTGCCCTTCATCCCAAATGGCAGCCTATTCCCTACACAGTGCACTACTTTTTAACAGGGTCCTTAGGGAATAGGGTGGCATTTGGGACACAGCCTATTCAATCTAAGCACTGACCGTTCAGTTGTGACCAAGGTCATCAGATAACCTTCAACATTTAATTAGCTACTATAATTAAGGGAGCTTCATTCTACAATATAAATCTTTCTGCCATTGAATGGGGTGTGTGTCAAAACAATGTGATAAACAACACATAATATTAAGACGTTATGGCTGCATTCAGATGACAGAAATATTAATATTTTAAAATAGAATATAAATACTAAGTATTTTATGTATAAATACTGATTGAGTCTCTCCTTGGGAGTGGCTAATTTTTAATTAAAGCAACGATTAAAGTCAGAATATTAATGAATTATTTGATTACAAATTGTGTTTTATTACAGCCTTGGTTAATTAGGTTATTACATTTGGATTAACAAGATGAAGAAGAAATGTCTCAGCAAAATGATCACAGCATCTCTTCATTTGGATGTTCCATGTGAAAATCACAGACATGTCCATGAAATGGTATGTTGCATAGCAGAAACAGAATTGATACACCTTCTCCAATTAAGCTTGGACCATGGAAAGGACTTTCTACCAACATGTACTGTATTTGGCCTGAGTGGTCCAGTAGTTAATGCTGCGGATTGCGGCACAAATGTATGCCGAGGCTCCCAGAGTCGGGAATCAAACCCACTGCCCTTCTGACTCCCAATCTTTCCTTTCCTGTCTCCTCTTCACTGTCCATTGTAATCTCAATAAAATAAAATAAAAAATATATATATTTAAAAACAAACATATACTTTTCCTTTGAATATAAAATGATTCAGAAATTATTGACTGAAACAATCAACACAATATCCTCCACTGAGTTTCTCAAAGCCTACCTTCTCAGACAAGCAAAGGAAATCACAGGATTTAAATTCCAACTCTTCATTGTGAGCCTTCCCCTCTCTTTATATCCTGGTTTGTAAAATCCAATTTGGGCATTTAATCAGAAAGCACCATGCCTCCCTAACCTGAGAACCATCAGTAAAGAACAAAAAGCAATTATCATTCATTCATGCATGCCATCATATTGGAATCACTCTGCACTGTTTACATTGGAGGAATAGGACATTATTAGTTCTCTTAACACCACAGACACCAGACCTTTACATTGGAGGAATAGGACATTATTAGTTCTCTTAACACCACAGACACCAGACCTTTACATTGGAGGAATAGGACATTATTAGTTCTCTTAACACCACAGACACCAGACCTTTACATTGGAGGAATAGGACATTATTAGTTCTCTTAACACCACAGACACCAGACCTTTACATTGGAGGAATAGGACATTATTAGTTCTCTTAACACCACAGACACCAGACCTTTACATTGGAGGAATAGGACATTATTAGTTCTCTTAACACCACAGACACCAGACCTTTACATTGGAGGAAGAGGACATTATTAGTTCTCTTAACACCACAGACACCAGACCTTTACATTGGAGGAATAGGACATTATTAGTTCTCTTAACACCACAGACACCAGACCTTTACATTGGAGGAAGAGGACATTATTAGTTCTCTTAACACCACAGACACCAGACCTTTACATTGGAGGAAGAGGACATTATTAGTTCTCTTAACACCACAGACACCAGACCTTTACATTGGAGGAATAGGACATTATTAGTTCTCTTAACACCACAGACACCAGACCTTTACATTGGAGGAATAGGACATTATTAGTTCTCTTAACACCACAGACACCAGACCTTTACATTGGAGGAATAGGACATTATTAGTTCTCTTAACACCACAGACACCAGACCTTTACATTGGAGGAATAGGACATTATTAGTTCTCTTAACACCACAGACACCAGACCTTTACATTGGAGGAATAGGACATTATTAGTTCTCTTAACACCACAGACACCAGACCTTTACATTGGAGGAAGAGGACATTATTAGTTCTCTTAACACCACAGACACCAGACCTTTACATTGGAGGAATAGGACATTATTAGTTCTCTTAACACCACAGACACCAGACCTTTACATTGGAGGAATAGGACATTATTAGTTCTCTTAACACCACAGACACCAGACCTTTACATTGGAGGAATAGGACATTATTAGTTCTCTTAACACCACAGACACCAGACCTTTACATTGGAGGAAGAGGACATTATTAGTTCTCTTAACACCACAGACACCAGACCTTTACATTGGAGGAATAGGAAATCCACACCAGGCCGTGGATAACACCACATACACCAGGCCGTGGATAACACCACATACACCAGGCCGTGGATAACACCACATACACCAGGCCGTGGATAACACCACATACACCAGGCCGTGGATAACACCACATACACCAGGCCGTGGATAACACCACATACACCAGGCCGTGGATAACACCACATACACCAGGCCGTGGATAACACCACATACACCAGGCCGTGGATAACACCACATACACCAGGCCGTGGATAACACCACATACACCAGGCCGTGGATAACACCACATACACCAGGCCGTGGAGAACACCACATACACCAGGCCGTGGATAACACCACATACACCAGGCCGTGGAGAACACCACATACAATTACATGTATCTTTATGGACCTCATAAGAACTCAGGTCCATAAGTCCAAAATCCAGGAGCATAGTCTGTTTGTGTGAAGGTTGTAAAGCATATAATGTGCTATAAAATATGTCCTTTAATGAACTTTATAGGCAGAGCGAACTAACACTACACAGTATCCAGCTGATTAGGTCATAGGTCACATAAAGACTTTCTCCCCACTGGGCACGCACTGGTTGTTTCCATGTCTCTACCAGACACTCACTAGACTCTACCAGACACTCACTAGACTCTACCAGACATTCACACATGCTACAGTGATACTCCAACACACACACATACACACACAACATACGCTCAAACAAACGCATATTATTACCACACACACACACTCACACATAGACACACTTTCACACGCTGCTGCTACTCTGATTATTATATATCCTGATTGCCTAGTCACTTGAACCACTACCCACATGTACATACTGTATTACCTCAATGACCTCAACTACCTGGTACCCCCGCACGTTGACTCAGTACTGCTACTGTTATTTTATTGTGTCACTATTTCCTTTTTATTTAGCAAATATTTGTCTTACTTTTTGTAACATTGTTGTGAAAGGGCACGTAAGTAAATATTTCACTCTAAAGTCTACACCTGTTGTATTCAGAACATGTGTTCTCCCGAGTGGCACAGTGGTCTAAACTCAACTTCCAGACTCACATTAACCATCTCCAATCCAAAATCGGCTTCCTATTTCGCAAACAAAGCCTCCTTCAGTCATGCTGCCCTCGTAAAACTGACTATCCTACCGATCAATTTACAAACTAGCCTCCAACACTCTACTCAGCAAATTGGATCACAGTACCATCCGTTTTGTTACCAAAGCCCCATATACTACCCACCACTGCGAGCTGTATGCTCTCGTTGGCTGGCCCTCACTACATATTCGTCGCCAAACCCACTGGCTTCAGGTCATCTATAAGTCTTTACTAGGTAAATCCCCGCCTTATCTCAGCTCGCTGGTCACCATAGCAACACACACCCATAGCATGCGCTCCAGCAGGTATATTTCACTGGTCACCCCCAAAGCCAACACCTCCTTTGGCCGCCATTCCTTCCAGTTCTCTGCTGCCAATGACTGGAACGAATTGCAAAAATCCTTGAAGCTAGAGGTTCCTATCTCCCTCAATAACTTTAAGCATCAGCTCTCAGAGCTGCTTATTGATCACTGCACCTGTATACAGCCCATCTGTAAATAGCCCACCCTACTACCTCATCCCCATATTATTATTTTCACACATTTTGCACTCCAGTATCTCTATTTGCACATCATCATTTGCACATCTATCACTCCAGTGTTAATTCTAATTTGTAACTTATTTCACCATTATTACGCAGAGGATGTACTTCAAAGGCCCAAATCCCTGTTATTCGCAGGAGAAAGAGATGGAGATATCGATGACGCAGGTTGGTAGGTTGCCTTGTACCATCAGTATTACTAGCCAACTTATAATCATTGGAAAATAAATTAGACAAGGTATGATCACTAATATCCTACCAACGGGACATTAAAAACTGTAATATCTTATGTTTCACCGAGTCGTGGCTGAACAACGACATGAATAACATACAGCTGGCGGGTTTTAAGCTTTTTCGGCAGGATGGAACAGCGGCATCTGGCAAGACAAGGGGGGGCGGCCTATGTATATTTGTAAACAACAGCTGGTGCACGAAATCTAAGGAAGTCTCAAGGTTTTGCTCGCCTGTGGTAGAGTATCTCATGATAAGCTGTAGACCACACTACCAAGAGAGTTTTCATCAATATTTTTCGTAGCTGTCTATATACCCCCACAAACAGATGTTAGCACTAAAACCGCACTCAGCCATTAGCAAACAGGAAAATGCTCATCCAGGGGCGGCACTTCTAGTGGCCGGGGACTTTAATGCATCCGTTCTAGCTAAGGACCCTGGGACTAAACACCTCTCTCTGCAACTGGATCATGGACTTCCTGACGGGCCTCCCCCAGGTGGTAAGGCTCATTCCCCTCCTGTACTCTCTGTTCACCCATGACTGCATGGCCAGGCACGACTCCAACACCATCATCAAGTTTGCCGACGACACAACAGTGGTAGGCCTGATCACCGACAACGATGAGACAGCCTATAGAGAGGAGGTCGGAGACCTGGCCGTGTGGTGCCAGGATAACAACCTCTACCTCAATGTGATCAAGACAAAGGAGATGATTGTGGACTACAGGAAAAGGAGGACAGAGCACGCCCCCATTCTCATCGACGGGGCTGCAGTGGAGCGGGTCGAGAGCTTCAAGTTCCTTGATGTCCACATCACCAACAAACTATCAAGGTACAAACACACTAAGACAGTAGTGAAGAGGGTACCACAAAGCCATTTCCCCCTCAGGAGACTGAAAAGATTTGGCATGGGTCCTCAGATCCTCAAAAGGTTCTACAGCTGCACCATCGAAAGCATCCTGACTGGTTGCATCACCACCTGGTATGGCAACTGCTCGGCCTCCGACCGCAAGGCACTACAGAGGGTAGTGCGTATGGCCCAATACATCACTTCCTGCCATCCAAGACCTCAATACCAGGTGGTGGCAGAGGAAGGCCCAACCAATTGTCAAAGACTCCAGTCACCCTAGTCATAGAATGTTCTCTCTGCTTCCGCACAACAAGTGGTACCGGCGCGCCAAGTCTAGGTTCAAAAGGCTTCTTAACAGTTTCTACCCCCAAGCCATACGACTCCTGAACAGCTAATCAAAGAGCCACCAGACCCCCTTTTTACGCTGCTGCTACTCTCTGTTTATAATCTATACATAGTCACTTTAACTCTACCTACATGTACATATTACCTCAGTTACCTCGACTAACCTGTACCTCCGCACATTGACTCTGTACCGGTACCCCTGTATATAGCCTCCTCACATTGACTCTGTACTGGTACCACCTGTATATAGCCTCCTCACATTGACTCTGTACTGGTACCACCTGTATATAGCCTCCTCACATTGACTCTGTACTGATACCCCCTGTATATAGCCTCCTCACATTGACTCTGTACTGGTACCACCTGTATATAGCCTCCTCACATTGACTCTGTACTGGTACCCCTGTATATAGCCTCCTCACATTGACTCTGTACTGGTACCACCTGTATATAGCCTCCTCACATTGACTCTGTACTGATACCCCCTGTCTATAGCCTCCTCACATTGACTCTGTACTGGTACTCCTGTATATAGCCTCCTCACATTGACTCTGTACTGGTACTTCCTGTATATAGCCTCCTCACATTGACTCAGTACTGGTACTTCCTGTATATAGCCTCCTCACATTGACTCTGTACTGGTACTTCCTGTATATAGCCTCCTCACATTGACTCTGTACTGGTACCCCTGTATATAGCCTCCTCACATTGACTCAGTACTGGTACTTCCTGTATATAGCCTCCTCACATTGACTCAGTACTGTTACTTCCTGTATATAGCCTCCTCAAATTGACTCAGTACTGGTACTTCCTGTATATAGCCTCCTCACATTGACTCAGTACTGGTACTTCCTGTATATAGCCTCCTCACATTGACTCAGTACTGGTACTTCCTGTATATAGCCTCCTCACATTGACTCAGTACTGGTACTTCCTGTATATAGCCTCACTATTGTTATTTTACTGTTGCTGTTTTACTGTACGTTACTTTTACTTTATAATTTTCATTGTTGGTTAAGGGCTTGTAACCAAGCATTTCACGGTAAGATCTACACCTGTTGTATTCGGAGCATGTGACAAATAAAATATGATTTGATTTGATTTATAGTAAGACCTAAGGGCCCTGGTCTATCATTGCTTTTTGCCAGAGCCTTAAAGTAAGACCTAAGGGTTCTGGTCAAAATTAGTGCACTACATAGTGAACAGGGTGCCATTTGCGACGCAGCCCTGGCTAACCCTCACCTCTACTCTGAGAGCTCCTCTCCACTTGAAAGGTATTGTTCCCTGCTCAACACAACACTGTTGTGGTTAGACCATTAGAATGGCAGGTAGCCTAGTGGTTAGAGCGTTAGAATGGCAGGTCTCCTAGTGGTTAGAGCGTTAGCATGGCAGGTAGCCTGGTGGTTAGAGCGTTAGCATGGCAGGTAGCCTAGTGGTTAGAGCGTTAGCATGGCAGGTAGCCTAGTGGTTAGAGCGTTAGCATGGCAGGTAGCCTAGTGGTTAGAGCGTTAGCATGGCATGTAGCCTAGTG
>CM042378.1:35880941-35888441 GCA_023634145.1 Thymallus thymallus | reverse complement strand
CTCTCTCTTAACACACTTCTTAACCTACTCTCTCTTAACACACTTCTTAACCTACTCTCTCTTAACACATTTCTTAACCTACTCTCTCTTAAAACACTTCTTAACCTACTCTCTCTTAACACACTTCTTAACCTACTCTCTCTTAACACACTTCTTAACCTACTCTCTCTTAACACACTTCTTAACCTACTCTCTCTTAACACACTTCTTAACCTACTCTCTCTTAACACACTTCTTAACCTACTTTCTCTTAACACACTTCTTAACCTACTCTCTCTTAACACACTTCTTAACCTACTCTCTCTTAACACACTTCTTAACCTACTTTCTCTTAACACACTTCTTAACCTACTCTCTCTTAACACACTTCTTAACTTACTCTCTCTTAACACACGTTGGTTGATCATGCTGCTGCCTATGCAATCTGGACAACCAAATTACACCCTACTCCTTATATAGTGCACTAATGTTGCCCAGAGCCCCGGTCAAAACTAATGCACCAAATAGGGATTAGGGACCTTCACTGGTCATCCCCAAAGCCAACACCTCCTAGCCGCCATTCCTTCCAGTTCTCTGCTGCCAATGACTGGAACGAACTGCAAAAATCATTGAAGCTGGAGACTACCATCTCCCTCAATAACTTTAAGCATCAGCTGTCAGAGCAGCTTACCGATCACTGCACCTTTATATAGCCCTTCTGTAAATAGCCCACCCTACTACCTCATCCCCATATTGTTATTTTTGCTCATTTGCACTCCAGTATCTCTATTTGCACAACATCATCTGCACATCTATCACTCCAGTGTAAATTCTAATTTGTAATTTATTTCACCACTATGGTCTATTTATTGTCCTACCTGCCTAATCTTACTACATTTACACACACTATATATAGATTTTCTATTGTGTTATTGACTGTACATTTGTTTATCCCATGTGTAACTCTGTATTGTTGTTTTTGTCGCACTGCTTTGCTTTGTCTTGGCCAGGTCGCAGCCCTATGTGTGCTTTTGAACGGGGTATGGTAGTATGTGCCAAGTGCACCGAGTGTGTCAAGAACTGCAACGGTGAGAAATACCTATGTAAGAATGCTGTTCATTGACTATAGCTTAGCCTTTAACACTATAGTACCCTTCAAGCTCATCATTAAGCTTGGGATCTGAACCCCGCCCTGTGCAACTGGATCCTGGACTTCCTGATGGGCCGCCCCCAGGTGGTGAAGGTTGGAAACAACAACTCCACTTCACTGATCCTCAGCACAGGGGCCCCACAAGGGTGCGTGCTCAGCCCCCTTGCATACTTCCTGTTCACCCATGACTGTGTGACCACGCACGCCTCCAATCAATCATCAAGTTTGTAGACAACACAACAGTAGTAGGCTTGATTACCAACAATGACGAGACATCCAATTGGGAGGAGGTGAGGAGGGCCCTGGCGGAGTGGTGCCAGGAAAATAACCTCTCCCGCAAAGTAAAAAAAAGAAAAAAAGAAGCTGATTGTGGACTTCAGGAAACAGCAGAGGGAGCACGCCTCTATCCACATCGACAGGACCGCAGTGGAGAAGGTGGAAAGCTTCAAGTTCCTTGGCGTACACATCACTGACAATCTGTACAGACAGTGTACCTCAGAGAGGGTCAGACCTGGGGAACACCAGGAGATCATAGTGTTTTATGTATCCTTGCAACTTCCAGAAGCCCCAATAACCCTCTGAGTAGTTAAGCATCAGTGATAGGATGACCAGGGAGTAGTTTCCAGAAATTCTGAGTAGTTAAGCATCAGTGATAGGATGACCAGGGAGTAGTTTCCAGACATTCTGAGTAGTTGAGCATCAGTGATAGGATGACCAGGGAGTAGTTTCCAGACATTCTGAGTAGTTGAGCATCAGTGATAGGATGACCAGGGAGTAGTTTCATGACGTTCTTCCGTCTGACACGAACATCTGCTTCCACTAGTGAGATTATTAGAGGCCCCTGTGAGGCCCCTGTGATGTTTCCAAAGCAGTTATTATTTCTCCTAATCTCTGTCCCATTGGTGTCATCCTGGTTATAGCAGGACAGTACAGCCTCCTCATCTCTGTCTCATTGGTGTCATCCTGGTTATAGCAGGACAGTACAGCCTCCTCATTCTGTCTCATTGGTGTCATCCTGGTTATAGCAGGACAGTACAGCCTCCTCATCTCTGTCTCATTGGTGTCATCCTGGTTAGAGCAGGACAGTACAGCCTCCTCATCTCTGTCTCATTGGTGTCATCCTGGTTATAGCAGGACAGTACAGCCTCCTCATTCTGTCCCATTGGTGTCATCCTGGTTATAGCAGGACAGTACAGCCTCCTCATTCTGTCCCATTGGTGTCATCCTGGTTATAGCAGGACAGTACAGCCTCCTCATCTCTGTCTCATTGGTGTCATCCTGGTTATAGCAGGACAGTACAGCCTCCTCATTCTGTCTCATTGGTGTCATCCTGGTTATAGCAGGACAGTACAGCCTCCTCATCTCTGTCTCATTGGTGTCATCCTGGTTAGAGCAGGACAGTACAGCCTCCTCATCTCTGTCTCATTGGTGTCATCCTGGTTATAGCAGGACAGTACAGCCTCCTCATTCTGTCCCATTGGTATCATCCTGGTTATAGCAGGACAGTACAGCCTCCTCATCTCTGTCTCATTGGTGTCATCCTGGTTATAGCAGGACAGTACAGCCTCCTCATTCTGTCCCATTGGTGTCATCCTGGTTATAGCAGGACAGTACAGGCTCCTCATTCTGTCACATTGGTGTCATCCTGGTTATAGCAGGACAGTACAGCCTCCTCATTCTGTCACATTGGTGTCATCCTGGTTATAGCAGGACAGTACATCCTCCTCTCCCACTGAGTGGAACATAATGTGCCTTAGGTAATGGGTTAAAGTGCTGGCTGGAAACACAAAGCTGTCCCTCCAGTACCAAACACCTGTAATAGGAGCACTCAAGGTCCTATATTGCAACTTTGGTGAAGTGATGAGAGAAGCTTTTTCTAACCAACTCCACTGTACTGTCCACTGTACTGTCCCCTCTACTGTCCACTCTACTGTCCACTCTACTGTCCACTCTACTGTCCACTCTACTGTCCAATGTACTGTCCACTCTACTGTCCACTCTACTGTCCAATGTACTGTCCACTCTACTGTCCACTCTACTGTCCACTGTACTGTCCAATGTACTGTCCACTCTACTGTCCACTCTACTGTCCACTCTACTGTCCACTCTACTGTCCAATGTACTGTCCACTCTACTGTCCACTCTACTGTCCACTCTACTGTCCACTCTACTGTCCACTGTATTGTCCACTCTACTGTCCGCTCTACTGTCCCCTCTACTGTCCACTCTACTGCCCAATGTACTGTCCACTCTACTGTCCACTCTACTGTCCCCTCTACTGTCCACTCTACTGTCCACTCTACTGTCCACTCTACTGTCCAATGTACTGTCCACTCTACTGTCCACTCTACTGTCCACTCTACTGTCCACTCTACTGTCCACTCTACTGTCCGCTCTACTGTCCGCTCTACTGTCCACTGTACTGTCAATCAATCAGACAATCAAATGTATTTATAAAGCCCTTTTTACAAGTGCTATACAGAAACGCAGCCTAAAACCCCAAACAGCAAGCAATGCAGGTGGCTAGAAAAAGATCGAAAGATCCCCTCCACTGCACAAGCCCGAGGGGGCGACAAACCGGACAGGAAGTGACGCACCCCTCCTAGGGATGGTATGGAAAGCACCAGTAAGCCAGTGACTCAGCCCCCGTAATATGGTCAAAGGCAGAGAATCCCAATGGAAAGATGGGAACCGGCCAGGCAGAGACAGCAAGGGTGGTTCGTCGCTCCAGAGCCTTGCCGTTCACCCTTGCACCTCTGGGCCAGACTACACTCAATCATAGGACATACTGAAGAGATGAGTCTTCAGTAAAGACTTAAAGGTTGAGACTGAATCTGCATCTCCCACATGGATAGGCAGACCATTCCATAAAAATAGAGCTCTATAGGAGAAAGCCCTTCCTCCAGCTGTTTGCTTAGAAATTCAGGGACAATAAGGAAGCCTGCGTCTTGTGACCGGAGTATACGTGTAGGTATGTACGGCAGGACCAAATCTGTGAGATAAGTAGGAGCAAGCCCATGTAATGCTTTGTAGGTTAGCAGTAAAACCTTGAAATCAGCCCTAGCCTTAACCGGAAGCCAGTGTAGAGAGGCTAGCACGGGAGTAATATGATCAAATCTTTTGGTTCTAGTCAAGATTCTAGCAGCCGTGAATCGCACTAATTGAAGTTTATTTAGTGCTTTGTCCGGGTAGCCGGAGAGTAGAGCATTGCAGTTATCTAATCTAGAAGTGACAAAAGCATGGATTAGTTTTTCTGCATAATTTTTGGACGAAGATGGAAGAAAGCTGTCCATGAAAAATTCTTGATATATTCGTTAAAAGATAGATCAGGTTACAGAGTAACGCTGAGGTCCTTCACAGTTTTTTGGTGGACGACTGTACAACCATCAAGATTAATTGTCAGATCCAAAAGCAGATCTCTTTGTTTCTTGGGACCTAGAACTAGCATCTTTGTTTTGTCAGAATGTAAAAGTAAAACATTTTCCGCCATCCACTTCCTTATGTCTGAAACACAGGCTTCCAGGGCTGGCAATTTTGGGGCATCACCATGTTTCATCGAAATGTACAGCTGTGTGTCGTCCGCATAGCAATGGAAGTTAACATTATGTTTCCGAATGACATCACCAGGAGGTACAATATATAGTGAAAACAATAGTGGCCCTAAAACGGAACCTTGAGGAACACCGAAATGAACAATTGATTTGTCAGAGGACAAACCATCCACGGAGACAAACTGATATCTCTCCGACAGATAAGATCTAAACCAGGCAAGAACTTGTCTGTGTAGACCAATTAAGGTTTCCAATCTCTCCAAAAGAATATGATGGTCGATGATGTCAAAAGCAGCACTAAGGTCTAAGAGCATGAGGACAGATGCAGAGCCTTGGTCTGACGCCAGTAAAAGTTTGTTTACCATTTTAATAGTGTTATGATAGGGTCTTAAACCAGACTGAAGGGTTTCATATACATTATTATTTGAATTAAAAAAGGCAGTCAGTTGCTGCGCAACAGCTTTTTCTAAGATTTTTGAGAGAAATGGTAGGATCGATATAGGTCGATAGTTTTTCTGGGTCAAGGCTTGGCTTTTTCAAGAGAGGCTTTATTACTGCCACTTTTAGAGAGTTTGGTACACATCCGGTGGAGAGGGAGCCATTTATTATGTTCAGCATAGGAGGGCCAAGCACAGGAAGTAGCTCTTTCAGTAGTTTAGTTGGAATAGGGTCCAGTATGCAGGTTGAAGGTTTAGAGGCCATGACAATTTTCATGAATGTGTCAAGAGATATAGGATTAAAAACTTGAGTGTCTCCATTGATCCGAGGTCCTGGCAGTTCTGTCAGACTCAGGACAGCTGAGCTTTGGGGAAATACACAGATTCAAAGAGGAGTCTGAAATTTGCTTTCTAATGATAATGATCTTTTCATTGAAGAAGTTCATGAATTCATCGCTGCTGAAGTGAAAGGCATCCTCTCTTGGGGAATGCTGCTTTTTAGTTAGCTTTGCAACACCATCAAATAGAAATGTAGGATTATTCTTATTCTCCTCAATTAGGTTGGAAAAATAGGATGATCGAGCAGCAGTGAGGACTTCCATATTGCACTGTACTTTCTTTCCAAGCTAGTAGGAAGACTTCCAGTTTGGTGGAGCGTCATTTCCGTTCCAGATTTCTGGAAGCTTGCTTCAAAGCTTGGGTATTTTCTGTGTACCAGGGAGCTAGTTTCTTTTGGTAAATATTTGTTTTTGTTTTTAGGGGTGCAACTACATCTAAAGTATTACGCAAGGTTACATATATATCCTCAGTTTGATTGCTAACTGATTTTTGTACTCTGACGTCCTTGGATAGGTGGAGGGAGTCTGGAAGGGCATCTAGGAATCTTTGGGTTGTCAGAGAATTTATAGCACAGCTTTTGATGATCCTTGGTTGGAGTCTGAGATAATTATTTGTTGCGATTGCAAAGAAAATAAAATGGTGCTAACAGCCTGCTGCCTGGCCTGCACCCTATCTCATAGTGGAGCTAGAGGAGTTAGAGCCTCGTCTATGTTCATAGATAAAATGAGAGCACCCCTCCAGCTAGGATGGAGTCCGGGTGAGTCCCAGAAAGAGGGCCAATTGTCTACAAATTCTATCCTTTGGGAGGGGCAGAAAACAGTTTTCAACCAGCGATTGAGTTGTGAGACTCTGCTGTAGAGCTCATCACTCCCCCTAACTGGGAGGGGGCCAGAGACATCTTTCTAGCTAATTTACACACTGAACCTATGTTGCTCTTGGTGACCTCTGACTGTTTCATCCTAACATCGTTGGTGCCGACGTGGATAACAATATCCCTATACTCTCTACACTCGCCAGATGTTGTTTTAGCCAGCATCATCTTCAGATGAGCCTTTACGTCGGTACCCTGACCCCTGGTAAACAGTGTATGATCCTGGTTGATTCTTATTAAGTCTAATATTGCGGATAATGGAGTCGCCAATGACTAGGGTTTTCAATTAGTCAGAGCTAATGGTGGGAGGCTTCGGTAGCTCAGACCCCGTAACGGGTGGAGGAGAGACCTGAGAAACCTCTGGCTCCGACTCGTTGCTTAATGGAGAGAACCGGTTGAAAGTTTCTGTCGGCTGAATGAGCGACACCGGTTGAACATGCCAACTGCATTTCTTTCCAGAAGAAAATTGTCCTGCTGCGGGGACTGTGGAGGGGATTTATACTACTATCTGTACTTACTGGTGGGTATTTATACTACTATCTGTACTTACTGGTGGGGATTTATACTACTATCTGTACTTACTTGTGGGGATTTATACTACTATCTGTACTTACTGGAGGGGATTTATACTACTATCTGTACTTACTGGAGGGGATTTATACTACTATCTGTACTTACTGGTGGGGATTTATACTACTATCTGTACTTACTTGTGGGGATTTATACTACTATCTGTACTTACTGGTGGGGATTTATACTACTATCTGTACTTACTGGTGGGGATTTATACTACTATCTGTACTTACTGGTGGGGATTTATACTACTATCTGTACTTACTGGTGGGGATTTATACTACTATCTGTACTTACTGGTGGGGATTTATACTACTATCTGTACTTACTGCTGGGGATTTATACTACTATCTGTACTTACTGGTGGGGATTTATACTACTATCTGTACTTACAGGAGTGGATTTATACTACTATCTGTACTTACTGGAGGGGATTTATACTACTATCTGTACTTACTGGAGGGGATTTATACTACTATCTGTACTTACTGGAGGGGATTTATACTACTATCTGTACTTACTGGAGGGGATTTATACTACTATCTGTACTTACTGGTGGGGATTTATACTACTATCTGTACTTACTGGAGGCACAGACAC
>CM042378.1:35663441-35875941 GCA_023634145.1 Thymallus thymallus | reverse complement strand
TACGACCTGAAGGTCACTGACGTCATCATGATTTAACCTTGTTAGTTCCCAGTTGTCTTGAAAAGCACCATAAACTGGTTGCCACCGTCCAGTTCAAGTGAGCGCAGCACAACAAGGTGAGTCCAAAAATATATTGTATGCTGCTGCATAAATTATGTAATATGCCAGCGAGATATGTATACTGTAGCTAAGAAAGTAATTCTGTGTAGTAAGCTGTTCGTTGCCCATATGCCTCACCCTAATAATTTGGTCTATTTGCCTATTGTTCTGACTTGGTGGTGCACATGTAGCCTATAACCTGTTTTAGAGAAATGTAATCATTAAATATTGTAAGAGCTTTCATTGTCTGTTTATATGCCCCCTTTATTTATCCTACGGTTCTGACTTGGTGTACAGGGAGAACACTGTAAGAACGGCCCATGTTCTGAATTATGTCGCTGTACATTTCAAAAGTGCTGAACAAATAGTTATATTGACTATGTCCGTCCTAGCTCGCTCATTAATGTCTTAATCGAAATTACAGATTGCCTCATCCACTTGTCATCCCATTATGCCATAGTTTGTACATCTCAATTGTCAGTAGAAACCACATTTGTTTAAGCAAGTCAGCCATATCAGCCATGTTTTTATTAAAGGCAGTAAATGAGGCTGAATGAACTGTTTCGCTGCCAGACAAGGCTCCGCTGATAGCCAGGTGAAGCAGTGGTAAGGTGTTGAGACTCTGCGGTTGGGACTCTGCTGTTGGGACAGCTTTATGCCCTAACAGTTTGTGGGCACCGTTTGTCACCGTTATAGTGGAATTAATATATTGTTTAGTGTTGTGTTGTGTAGATAATGTATTGTTTAGTGTTGTATAGTGTAGTTAATGTATTGTTTAGTGTTGTGTTGTGTAGTTAATGTATTGTTTAGTGTTGTGTTGTGTAGTTAATGTATTGTTTAGTGTTGTGTAGTTAATGTATTGTTTAGTGTTGTGTAGTTAAAGTATTGTTTAGTGTTGTGTAGTTAATGTATTGTTTAGTGCTGTGTAGTTAATGTATTGTTTAGTGTTGTGTAGTTAATGTATTGTTTACTGTTGTGTTGTGTAGTTAATGTATTGTTTAGTGTTGTGTTGTGTAATTAATGTATTGTTTAGTGTTGTGTAGTTAATGTATTGTTTAGTGTTGTGTTGTGTAGTTAATGTATTGTTTAGTGTTGTGTAGTTAATGTATTGTTTAGTGTTGTGTTGTGTAGTTAATGTATTGTTTAGTGTTGTATTATGTCGTTATGTTACCTCCTCCTATACAGTATTAACAGTATGTTACCTCCTATACAGTATCAACAGTATGTTACCTCCTATACAGTATCAACAGTATGTTACCTCCTATACAGTATCAACCGTATGTTACCTCCTATACAGTATCAACAGTATGTTACCTCCTCCTATACAGTATAAACCTCCTATACACAGAGTAAGTACAGATAGTAGTATAAATCCCCACCAGTAAGTACAGATAGTAGTATAAATCCCCTCCAGTAAGTACAGATAGTAGTATAAATCCCCTCCAGTAAGTACAGATAGTAGTATAAATCCCCACCAGTAAGTACAGATAGTAGTATAAATCCCCTCCAGTAAGTACAGATAGTAGTATAAATCCCCACCAGTAAGTACAGATAGTAGTATAAATCCCCTCCAGTAAGTACAGATAGTAGTATAAATCCATTCCAGTAAGTGCAGATAGTAGTATAAATCCCCACCAGTAAGTACAGATAGTAGTATAAATCCCCAACAGTAAGTACAGATAGTAGTATAAATCCCCTGCAGTAAGTACAGATAGTAGTATAAATCCCCAACAGTAAGTACAGATAGTAGTATAAATCCCCTCCAGTAAGTATAGATAGTAGTATACATCCCCAACAGTAAGTACAGATAGTAGTATAAATCCCCACCAGTAAGTACAGATAGTAGTATAAATCCCCTCCAGTAAGTACAGATAGTAGTATAAATCCCCTCCAGTAAGTACAGATAGTAGTATAAATCCCCTCCAGTAAGTACAGATAGTAGTATAAATCCCCTCCAGTAAGTACAGATAGTAGTATAAATCCCCACCAGTAAGTACATATAGTAGTATAAATCCCCTCCAGTAAGTACAGATAGTAGTATAAATCCCCACCAGTAAGTACAGATAGTAGTATAAATCCCCTCCACAGTCCCCGCAGCAGGACAATTTTCTTCTGGAAAGAAATGCAGTTGGCATGTTCAACCGGTGTCGCTCATTCAGCCGACAGAAACTTTCAACCGGTTCTCTCCATTAAGCAACGAGTCGGAGCCAGAGGTTTCTCAGGTCTCTCCTCCACCCGTTACGGGGTCTGAGCTACCGAAGCCTCCCACCATTAGCTCTGACTAATTGAAAACCCTAGTCATTGGCGACTCCATTATCCGCAATATTAGACTTAATAAGAATCAACCAGGATCATACACTGTTTACCAGGGGTCAGGGTACCGACGTAAAGGCTCATCTGAAGATGATGCTGGCTAAAACAACATCTGGCGAGTGTAGAGAGTATAGGGATATTGTTATCCACGTCGGCACCAACGATGTTAGGATGAAACAGTCAGAGGTCACCAAGAGCAACATAGGTTCAGTGTGTAAATTAGCTAGAAAGATGTCTCTGGCCCCCTCCCAGTTAGGGGGAGTGATGAGCTCTACAGCAGAGTCTCACAACTCAATCGCTGGTTGAAAACTGTTTTCTGCCCCTCCCAAAGGATAGAATTTGTAGACAATTGGCCCTCTTTCTGGGACTCACCCGGACTCCATCCTAGCTGGAGGGGTGCTCTCATTTTATCTATGAACATAGACGAGGCTCTAACTCCTCTAGCTCCACTATGAGATAGGGTGCAGGCCAGGCAGCAGGCTGTTAGCACCATTTTATTTTCTTTGCAATCGCAACAAATAATTATCTCAGACTCCAACCAAGGATCATCAAAAGCCGTGCTATAAATTCTCGGACAACCCAAAGATTCCTAGATGCCCTTCCAGACTCCCTCCACCTATCCAAGGACGTCGGAGTACAAAAATCAGTTAACAATCAAACTGAGGATATATATGTAACCTTGCGTAATACCCTAGATGTAGTCGCACCCCTAAAAACAAAAAACATTTGTCAAAAGAAACTAGCTCCCTGGTACACAGAAAATACCCGAGCTCTGAAGCAAGCTTCCAGAAATCTGGAATGGAAATGGTGCTCCACCAAACTGGAAGTCTTCCTACTAGCTTGGAAGGAAAGTACAGAGTCCTCACTGCTGCTCGATCATCCTATTTTTCCAACCTAATTGAGGAGAATAAGAATAATCCTACATTTCTATTTGATGGTGTTGCAAAGCTAACTAAAAAGCAGCATTCCCCAAGAGAGGATGCCTTTCACTTCAGCAGTGATGAATTCATGAACTTCTTCAATGAAAAGATCATTATCATTAGAAAGCAAATTACGGACTCCTCTTTGAATCTGCATATTTCCCCAAAGCTCAGCTGTCCTGAGTCTGACAGAACTGCCAGGACCTCGGATCAATGGAGACACTCAAGTTTTTAATCCTATATCTCTTGACACATTCATGAACATTTTCATGGCCTCTAAACCTTCAACCTGCATACTGGACCCTATTCCAACTAAACTACTGAAAGAGCTACTTCCTGTGCTCAGCCCTCCTATGCTGAGCATATTAAATGGCTCGCTATCCACCGGATGTGTACCAAACTCTCTAAAAGTGGCAGTAATAAAGCCTCTCTTGAAAAGCCAAGCCTTGACCCAGAAAATGTAAAAAACTATCGGCCTATATCGAATCTCCCATTTCTCTCAAAAATCTTAAAAAACGCAGCAACTCACTGCCTTTCTGAAGACAAATAATAATGTATACAAAACCCTTCAGTCTGGTTTAAGACCCTATCATAACACTATTAAAATGGTAAATTACCTTTTAATGGCGTCAGACCAAGGCTCTGCATCTGTCGTGCTCTTAGACCTTAGTGCTGCTTTTGTCATCATCGACCACCATATTCTTTTGGAGAGATTGGAAACCTTAATTGGTCTACACGGACAAGTTCTTGCACGGTTTAGATCTTATCTACCAGAGAGATATCAGTTTGTCTCCGTGGATTGTTTGTCCTCTGATAAATCAATTGTAAGTTCCGGTGTTCCTCAAGGTTCCGTTTTAGGGCCACTATTGTTTTCACTATATATTGTACCTCTTGGTGATGTCATTCGGAAACATAATGTTAACTTCCATTGCTATGCGGACGACACACAGCTGTACATTTCGATGAAACATGGTGATGCCCCAAAATTGCCAGCCCTGGAAGCCTGTGTTTCAGACATAAGGAAGTGGATGGCGGCACATTTTTAACTTTTAAACTCTGACAAAACAGAGATGCTAGTTCTAGGTCCCAAGAAACAAAGAGATCTGCTTTTGGATCTGACAATTAATCTTGATGGTTATACAGTCATCCCCCAAAAAACTTTGAAGGACCTCACCGTTACTTTGAACCCTGATCTATCTTTTAACGAATATATCAAGAATATTTCAAGGACAGCTTTTTTCCGTCTTCGTAACATTGCAAAAATCAGACATTTGTTGTCCAAAAATGATGCAGAAAAGCTAATCCATGCTTTTGTCACTTCTAGATTAGATTACTGCAATGCTCTACTCTCCGGCTACCCGGATAAAGCACTAAATAAACTTCAACTAGTGCTAAACACGGCTGCTAGAATCTTGACTAGAACCAAAAGATTTGATCATATTACTCCTGTGCTAGCCTCTCTACACTGGCTTCCTGTTAAGGCTAGGGCTGATTTCAAGGTTTTACTGCTAACCTACAAAGCATTACATGGGCTTGCTCCTACTTATCTCTCAGATTTGGTCCTGCCGTACATACCTACGCGTACGCTATGGTCACAAGA
This sequence comes from Thymallus thymallus, assembly GCA_023634145.1. Classification (NCBI taxonomy): domain Eukaryota; kingdom Metazoa; phylum Chordata; class Actinopteri; order Salmoniformes; family Salmonidae; genus Thymallus; species Thymallus thymallus. The sequence continues at coordinate 35,871,009 of CM042378.1, read as the reverse complement.
CGCAGGCCTACTTATTGTCCCTAGAATTTCTAAGCAAACAGCTGGAGGCAGGGCTTTCTCCTATAGAGCTCCATTTTTGTGGAATGTTCTGCCTATCCATGTGAGAGACGCAGACTCCGCCTCGACCTTTAAGTCTTTACTGAAGACTCATCTCTTCAGTAGGTCCTATGATTGAGTGTAGTCTGGCCCAGAGGTGCAAGGGTGAACGGCAAGGCACTGGAGCGACGAACGACCCTTGCTGTCTCTGCCTGGCCGGTTCCCATCTTTCCATTGGGATTCTCTGCCTCTGACCCTATTACGGGGGCACTGGCTTACTGGTGCTTTTCATGCCATCCCTAGGAGGGGTGCGTCACTTCCTGTACGGTTTGTCGCCCCCTCTGGCTTGTGCAATGGAGGGGATCTTTCGTGGGCTACAATCAGCCTTGTCGCAGGGTAGTAAGTCGGTGGTTGTTGATGTCCCTCTATTGGTGTGGGGTCTGTGCTTTGGCAGAGTGGGTGGGGTTATATCCTGCCTGGTTTGCTCTGTCCGGTGGTATTGTCGGGGGTATTGTCGGAGGGGGCCACAGTGTCTCCCGATCCCCCCTGTCTCAGCCTCCAGTATCTATGCTGCAATAGTCTATGTGCCGGGGGGCTAGGGTCCCTGCTGGTCATCTATGAACGTTTGAACATCTTGGAGAAAGAACTGGCCTTAATGGCCATGTATTGTTATAATCTCCATCCGGCCACCCCTCAGAGCCCGGTTCCTCTCTAGGTTTCTTCCCAGGTTTTTTCCTTTCTAGGGAGTTTTTCCTAGCCACCGTGCTTCTACATCTGCATTGCTGTTGGGTTTTTTTGGCTGGGTTTCTGTACAGCACTTTGTGACATCGGCTGATATAAAAAGGGCTTTATAAATAAAATAGATTTGATTTGATGTACTACTATCTAATAATGACGTACTACTATCTAATAATGATGTACTACTATCTAATAATGACGTACTACTATCTAATAATGACGTACTACTATCTAATAATAACGTACTACTATCTAATAATAACGTACTACTATCTAATAATGACGTACTACTATCTAATAATGACCTAATAATGACGTACTACTATCTAATATTGATGTACTACTATCTAATAATGATGTACTACTATCTAATAACGACGTACTACTATCTAATAACGACGTACTACTATCTAATAATGATGTACTACTATCTAATAACGACGTACTACTATCTAATAATGACATAATACTATCTTATAATGGTGTACTACTATCTAATAATGACCTAATAATGATGTACTACTATCTAATAATGATGTACTACTATCTAATAATGATGTACTACTATCTAATAATGATGTACTACTATCTAATAATGACGTAATACTATCTTATAATGGTGTACTACTATCTAATAACGACATACTACTATCTAATAATGACGTAATACTATCTTATAATGATGTACTACTATCTAATAATGACGTACTACTATCTAATAATGATGTACTACTATCTAATAACGACGTACTACTATCTAATAATGACGTAATACTATCTTATAATGATGTACTACTATCTAATAATGACGTACTACTATCTAATAATGACGTACTACTATCTAATAATGACATACTACTATCTAATAATGACATACTACTATCTAATAATGACGTACTACTATCTAATAATGATGTACTACTATCTAATAATGACGTACTACTATCTAATAATGACCTAATAATGATGTACTACTATCTAATAATGACGTACTACTATCTAATAATGACGTACTACTATCTAATAATGACATACTACTATCTAATAATGACGTACTACTATCTAATAATGACGTACTACTATCTAATAATGACATACTACTATCTAATAATGACGTACTACTATCTAATAATGACCTAATAATGACGTACTACTATCTAATAATGATGTACTACTATCTAATAATGACGTACTACTATCTAATAATGACGTACTACTATCTAATAATGACATACTACTATCTAATAATGACGTACTACTATCTAATAATGACCTAATAATGACATACTACTATCTAATAATGACGTACTACTATCTAATAATGATGTACTACTATCTAATAATGACGTACTACTATCTAATAATGATGTACTACTATCTAATAACGACGTACTACTATCTAATAATGACCTAATAATGATGTACTACTATCTAATAATGACGTACTACTATCTAATAATGACCTAATAATGATGTACTACTATCTAATAATGACGTACTACTATCTAATAATGACGTACTACTATCTAATAATGACGTACTACTATCTAATAATGACCTAATAATGACGTACTACTATCTAATAATGATGTACTACTATCTAATAACGACGTACTACTATCTAATAATGACGTAATACTATCTTATAATGATGTACTACTATCTAATAATGACGTACTACTATCTAATAATGACGTACTACTATCTAATAATGACATACTACTATCTAATAATGACGTACTACTATCTAATAATGACCTAATAATGATGTACTACTATCTAATAATGACGTACTACTATCTAATAATGACGTACTACTATCTAATAATGACCTAATAATGATGTACTACTATCTAATAATGACGTACTACTATCTAATAATGATGTACCACTATCTAATAATGATGTACTACTATCTAATAATGACGTACTACTATCTAATAATGATGTACTACTATCTAATAATGACGTACTACTATCTAATAATGACGTACTACTATCTAATAATGACGTACTACTATCTTATAATGACGTACTACTATCTAATAATGACATACTACTATCTAATAATGACGTACTACTATCTAATAATGACCTAATAATGACGTACTACTATCTAATAACGACGTACTACTATCTAATAATGATGTACTACTATCTAATAATAACGTACTACTATCTAATAATAACGTACTACTATCTAATAATGACGTACTACTATCTAATAATGACCTAATAATGACGTACTACTATCTAATATTGATGTACTACTATCTAATAATGATGTACTACTATCTAATAACGACGTACTACTATCTAATAACGACGTACTACTATCTAATAATGACATACTACTATCTAATAATGATGTACTACTATCTAATAATGACGTACTACTATCTAATAATGATGTACTACTATCTAATAACGACGTACTACTATCTAATAATGACATACTACTATCTAATAATGATGTACTACTATCTAATAATGACGTACTACTATCTAATAATGACCTAATAATGATGTACTACTATCTAATAATGATGTACTACTATCTAATAATGATGTACTACTATCTAATAATGATGTACTACTATCTAATAATGACGTAATACTATCTTATAATGGTGTACTACTATCTAATAACGACGTACTACTATCTAATAATGACGTAATACTATCTTATAATGATGTACTACTATCTAATAATGACCTAATAATGATGTACTACTATCTAATAATGATGTACTACTATCTAATAATGATGTACTACTATCTAATAATGACGTACTACTATCTAATAATGACGTACTACTATCTAATAATGACGTACTACTATCTAATAATGACATACTACTATCTAATAATGACGTACTACTATCTAATAATGACGTACTACTATCTAATAATGACATACTACTATCTAATAATGACGTACTACTATCTAATAATGACCTAATAATGACGTACTACTATCTAATAATGATGTACTACTATCTAATAATGACGTACTACTATCTAATAATGACGTACTACTATCTAATAATGACATACTACTATCTAATAATGACGTACTACTATCTAATAATGACCTAATAATGACATACTACTATCTAATAATGACGTACTACTATCTAATAATGACCTAATAATGATGTACTACTATCTAATAATGACGTACTACTATCTATTAATGACCTAATAATGATGTACTACTATCTAATAATGACGTACTACTATCTAATAATGACGTACTACTATCTAATAATGACCTAATAATGACGTACTACTATCTAATAATGATGTACTACTATCTAATAACGACGTACTACTATCTAATAATGACGTAATACTATCTTATAATGATGTACTACTATCTAATAATGACCTAATAATGACGTACTACTATCTAATAATGACGTACTACTATCTAATAATGACGTACTACTATCTAATAATGACGTACTACTATCTAATAATGACCTAATAATGATGTACTACTATCTAATAATGACGTGCTACTATCTAATAATGACGTACTACTATCTAATAATGACGTACTACTATCTAATAATGACCTAATAATGACGTACTACTATCTAATAATGATGTACTACTATCTAATAACGACGTACTACTATCTAATAATGACGTAATACTATCTTATAATGATGTACTACTATCTAATAATGACGTACTACTATCTAATAATGACGTACTACTATCTAATAATGACATACTACTATCTAATAATGACGTACTACTATCTAATAATGACCTAATAATGATGTACTACTATCTAATAATGACGTACTACTATCTAATAATGACGTACTACTATCTAATAATGACCTAATAATGATGTACTACTATCTAATAATGACGTACTACTATCTAATAATGATGTACTACTATCTAATAATGATGTACTACTATCTAATAATGACGTACTACTATCTAATAATGATGTACTACTATCTAATAATGGCGTACTACTATCTAATAATGACGTACTACTATCTAATAATGACGTACTAATATCTTATAATGACGTACTACTATCTAATAATGACATACTACTATCTAATAATGACGTACTACTATCTAATAATGACCTAATAATGACGTACTACTATCTAATAACGACGTACTACTATCTAATAATGATGTACTACTATCTAATAATGACGTACTACTATCTAATAATGATGTACTACTATCTAATAATGACGTACTACTATCTAATAATGACGTACTACTATCTAATAATGACGTACTACTATCTAATAATGACGTACTACTATCTAATAATGACCTAATAATGATGTACTACTATCTAATAATGACGTACTACTATCTAATAATGACGTACTACTATCTAATAATGACGTACTACTATCTAATAATGACGTACTACTAGCTAATAATGACCTAATAATGATGTACTACTATCTAATAATGACGTACTACTATCTAATAATGATGTACTACTATCTAATAATGACGTAATACTATCTAATAATGACATACTACTATCTAATAATGACGTACTACTATCTAATAATGACGTACTACTATCTAATAATGACCTAATAATGATGTACTACTATCTAATAATGACGTACTACTATCTAATAATGATGTACTACTATCTAATAATGACGTACTACTATCTAATAATGACCTAATAATGATGTACTACTATCTAATAATGATGTACTACTATCTAATAATGACGTACTACTATCTAATAATGATGTACTACTATCTAATAATGATGTACTACTATCTAATAATGACATACTACTATCTAATAATGACGTACTACTATCTAATAATGATGTACTACTATCTAATAATGATGTACTACTATCTAATAATGACATACTACTATCTAATAATGACGTACTACTATCTAATAATGACGTACTACTATCTAATAATGACCTAATAATGATGTACTACTATCTAATAATGACGTACTACTATCTAATAATGATGTACTACTATCTAATAATGACGTACTACTATCTAATAATGACCTAATAATGATGTACTACTATCTAATAATGATGTACTACTATCTAATAATGACATACTACTATCTAATAATGACGTACTACTATCTTATAATGACGTACTACTATCTAATAATGACATACTACTATCTAATAATGACGTACTACTATCTAATAATGACCTAATAATGACGTACTACTATCTAATAACGACGTACTACTATCTAATAATGATGTACTACTATCTAATAATGACGTACTACTATCTAATAACGACGTACTACTATCTAATAATGATGTACTACTATCTAATAATGACGTACTACTATCTAATAATGACGTACTACTATCTAATAATGACGTACTACTATCTAATAATGACCTAATAATGATGTACTACTATCTAATAATGATGTACTACTATCTAATAATGACGTACTACTATCTAATAATGATGTACTACTATCTAATAATGACGTACTACTATCTAATAATGACGTACTACTATCTAATAATGACCTAATAATGATGTACTACTATCTAATAATGATGTACTACTATCTAATAATGACGTACTACTATCTAATAATGACGTACTACTATCTAATAATGACGTACTACTATCTTATAATGACGTACTACTATCTAATAATGACATACTACTATCTAATAATGACGTACTACTATCTAATAATGACCTAATAATGACGTACTACTATCTAATAACGACGTACTACTATCTAATAATGATGTACTACTATCTAATAATGACGTACTACTATCTAATAATGACGTACTACTATCTAATAATGACCTAATAATGACGTACTACTATCTAATATTGATGTACTACTATCTAATAATGATGTACTACTATCTAATAACGACGTACTACTATCTAATAATGACATACTACTATCTAATAATGACGTACTACTATCTAATAATGACCTAATAATGACATACTACTATCTAATAATGATGTACTACTATCTAATAATGACATACTACTATCTAATAATGATGTACTACTATCTAATAATGACGTACTACTATCTAATAATGATGTACTACTATCTAATAATGACGTACTACTATCTAATAACGACGTACTACTATCTAATAATGATGTACTACTATCTAATAATGACGTACTACTATCTAATAATGACGTACTACTATCTAATAATGACGTACTACTATCTAATAATGACCTAATAATGACGTACTACTATCTAATAATGATGTACTACTATCTAATAATGATGTACTACTATCTAATAATGACGTACTACTATCTAATAATGACGTACTACTATCTAATAATGACGTACTACTATCTAATAATGACGTACTACTATCTAATAATGACCTAATAATGATGTACTACTATCTAATAATGATGTACTACTATCTAATAATGACGTACTACTATCTAATAATAACGTACTACTATCTAATAATGACGTACTACTATCTAATAATGATGTACTACTATCTAATAATGACCTAATAATGACGTACTACTATCTAATAATTATTCACTACTATCTAATAATGATTCACTACTATATGATAGTGACATACTACTATCTAATAATGATTCACTACTATATGATAGTGACATACTACTATCTAATAATGATTCACTACTATATGATAGTGACATACTACTATCCAATAATGATTCACTACTATATAATAATGACGTACTACTCCAGCAGTGCTGTATCGGTGATATCTATTAATAATAACAGCTTTTATCTCATGATATTCATGGTTGTAATGTCTGTCTAATTAGTTGGTTTGTTTATTGTTTGATTTAAATAGTAGCCTCTCCTATCGTCCCTTAATCAGCTGCAGCCAATGGTCCATGCCCAGACACAAACCAACTAATTAACCAAGGCTGTGATCGGGGAGAGAGAGAGAGAGAGAGAGAGAGAGAGAGTATTACATTGTTTAATTCTTGAAATAATTGAGTTGTAATTCCGCAGGGTGGTGTATTGTTTAGGAGGTATTAAGACCAGACACAGACCACTGGGTTAGAGAGACACAGGAGGAGGACAGGGACTTTCTCTCTCTCGTCTCTCATTCCTTAGCAAGATATAATTTCCACTTGAAATAAGGGGATCGTTGAGGGTAGCAAATATTACAGCATTCTGTATGCATTGCTTTATAACGTAGACATGCTTATATTTTTTATTTTTTCAATTTGGTTTGAGCTGTGATAGTGGCACAACAACAAATAACAAATTGTTCCTACATTAATTGACCTGACATAGCTAGAAGCATTGTGTTCCAAGCCATCCATTTTCAGGAACATGGGTACTAACCAAAGTATGGATGCCTCAGCGATGCCACTGTTCTATGAAATACACCAAGGGCACAGCCATCCTCTTAGCCTTTGCAGAGGAGAGAAGGACATGTCACAGCTTCTCCTAGACGTTGTTGATGTGGCTGTTGGCTGCTTGGCTGGCTGCTTGGCTGGCTGCTTGGCTGGCTGCTTGGCTCGCTGCTGTATGTGAAAAGTTCACTCCAATCACAGACTGGAATTTATTGGGGGAGAGGCTGAGGCAAGATTCACTTTAAAAAAGATATATAAATCATTTTGCCACAGAGAGAGAGGGGGGGGGGGGGGCGGGGAGGGAAAGGGAGTGAGTGTTAGAGAGAGAGAGGGGGGGAAAGGGAGTGAGGAGAGAGGGAGGGTAGTGAGAGAGAGAGGGGGGGAAAGGGAGTGAGAGAGAGGGAGGGTAGTGAGAGAGAGAGGGGGGGGGGTGAGAGAGAGAGGGGGGGGCGGGGGGGGGAAAGGGAGTGAGAGAGAGAGAGAGAGAGGGGGGGGGCGGGGGGGGAAGGGGAGTGAGAGAGAGAGAGAGGGGGGGGGGCGGGGGGGGAAGGGGAGTGAGAGAGAGGGGGGGGGGCGGGGGGGGAAGGGGAGTGAGAGAGAGAGAGGGGGGGAGTGAGAGAGAGAGGGGGGGGGGGGGGCGGGGGGGGGGGAAGGGAGTGAGAGAGAGAGAGAGAGGGGGGGGGGGGGGCGGGGGGGGGGGAGCGATAGCAGCAGTGCTCTTGGGAGAATGAGCAGATTTGTTTTCCAAACAGGCATCAGTAACCATGGAGAGGTGAAATCATTGTCATGCTACAGCCGCCTAGCTCTCGTTTCTTCTCTCTCTCTCTCTCTCTCTCTCTCTCTCTCTCTCTCTCTCTCCTCTTCTCTCTCTCTCTCTCTCTCTCTCTCTCTCTCTCTCTCTCTCTCTCTCTCTCTCTCTCTCTCTCTCTCTCTCTCTCTCTCCTCTCTCTCTCTCTCTCTCTATATATATATATATATATATATATATATATATATATATATATATATATATATATATACTGTATATATATATCTTCCTCTCGCCCTTCTCCCCTCTCTCCTTTCAATCCATGCAATAGAGAGAGGGAGTACTGGGGGCATGGCCTGAGGACCTGGGGGTCTTGGATCTACTCTGGCATCAGTGTCTCATGACTGTTTTAGAATGCAAGGCCCCCACCCACTTTAGCCCTGCATGTACAGGTGGCCTGGCCTTCCAGTTTCAAGTCAATGTAAAGTAGTTCAACTTTAAATCAGTATGCATAAAATGATTGTAGTACATTCATACTGTTTCAATTCATTCCATTTCTTTACATCACAAATATCACAGGTTATTTTCATAATGTGTGCAGTTATTTCAGAGGACATTGTCTCTGTCCCCTATGGCACCCTCTTTACATATAGTGCACTACTGTTGACTAGAGCCTTGTGGCCCCTATTCAAAGATCAAATCAAAGTTAATTGGTCACATAAACACTCTTTTACAGATGTTATTGCAGATAAATGAAATGCTTGTGTTTCTAGCTCCAACACTGCAGTAATACCTAGCAACACAATAACAATACACACATAATACAATAACAACACAAGAACAATACACACACAATACAATAACAACACAATATCAATACACACACAATACAATAACAACACAATAATAATACACACATAACACAATAACAAAATAATAACAATACACACATGTCCATACTGTCTATACACACCATCATATATAACTACTGTCCATACTGTCTATACACACCATCATATATAACCACTGTCCATACTGTCTATACACACCATCCTATATAACTACTGTCTATACACACCATTCTATATAACTACTGTCTATACACACCATCCAATATAACTACTGTCTATACACACCATCCTATATAACTACTGTCCATACTGTCTAAACACACCATCGTATATAACTACTGTCCATATTAGCCTTCACTGCGGCCAGCCGACTGTTCAACATCCGCCAAGGGACCAGACCAGTAGTTGACTTTCACCATTGAGTTCTGTCTAACTCCATCAAGGATGAACTGGTCTCTCGGGAACTGGGAGAGGATCTTGACTGCCTGATAACGCTGGCAATCAGGATTGACAACCACCTTCGAGAACGCGTGAGACAGCGCCTTTTTGACACCACCCCAGTATCCCGGTTTTCTGAACACCCCAAGCCCCCCTGAGCCCAGCATTGAGGAGCCCATGCAGCTCGGACGAACAAGTCTGAGCCCACAGGAACATGCTCATACGCGAAAGTTCCTGCCTCTACTGCGGAGGTCTTGGCCATCTCCATGCTACATGCCCAGAGCTGACGGGAAACGCTAGGGCTTGCCAGGACAAGGGGAGACCCTGACAAGCTGTGCAGTTTCACCCCGGCTACCCAATCACCGTCTGTCACCTTCCGCAACCCTCCACTGGGACAACCGTCAGCACCAGATTCAAACCTTAGTGGACTCCGGGGCCGTGGATAATTTCATTAATCAAGACTTCACCAGAGAATTACAAATCCCCTCCATGAAATGTCCCATCCCTCTGCAGATTTAAGCCCTAGTTATACCATTCAACTGCAGTGAATCACTCAGAGACTCTTAGTTTTCTTTGATCACTGCTCCCGAGAACCCCCTAACCTAGGTTACCCCTGGCTAGAGCTACATAACCCACTATTCTCCTGGTCCACGGGACACCTACTAGACTGAGGTAAGAACTGCCAGACTAAATGTCTAAGACCCCCACCAATAGTCCTCCCTCCTCATCGTCCATACGACTGCGCCATAAAACTCCAACCCGGCTCAACCCCTCCCCGGGGCAGTCTTTACTCCCTCTCAACCCCTGAAGCAGCAGTCATGGACAACTATACATCCGGGAGTGGCTGGAGGCAGGTTTCATTCACTCCTCAACATCCCCAGCTGGTGCAGGCTTCTTCTTCGTGGGTAAGAAGGATTGAGGTCTGCGCCCCTGCATCGATTACAGAGGGCTGAACAGGATTACGATTCAGAATCGTTACCCCCTACCCCAGATGTCCGCTGCCCAAGGGGCCCAATTCTTCACCAAACTGGACTTCCAAAACGCTTACAATCGGGTGAGAATCAGGGAGGGAGATGAATGGAAAAATACCTTTAACACCCCTAATGGCCACTATGAGTATTTAGTTGTACCATTCGGATTATCGAACTCACCGGCAGTCTTCCAAGCATTGGTCAATGATACTCTTAGGGATATGTTGACCCTGTTAAGGTTAAGGCAGTCACCGACTAGCCCCGTCCCACCTCACTTGGCAGTCAAGTGGGCCCTTGAGGGGTGGAGACACTAGTTGGAGGGAGCACCTCATCCTTTCTTGATATGGACAGACCATAAGAACTTGGTCTCCATTCAAGAAGCCAAGAGGTTAAACGCTCGCCAGGCTAGGTGTTATTTAACAGGTTCAACTTTACTCTAGCCTATCTCTTTACTCTAGCCTATCCACGGGATCCAAGAATTAGAAAGCAGACACCCTGTCCCGTCAACACGATGTCTCTAACGAGGAGAGGGACTCCGAGCCCATCATCCCCAGCTCCCGCATTGTGGCTCCCGTGGTATGGAGTATTGAGACCACGGTATGACAAGCTGAGAACCGGACCCCGGCGGGGGGCCCACTGACAGATTTTATGTTCCGCGATCAGCCCGTTCTCGAGTACTACAATGGGGACACTCCTCTAAATTAACTGGGTATCCAGGAATTAATTGGACAACGAGGTGAAAATTCTGGTGGCCCAACATGATTGAGGACATGAGATCCTTTGTTGAGGCTTGTTACACCTGTACCCAAAGGAAGTCCTCACGACAGCGACGTGACGATGAAATGGGCCAACAGGATAGTTGTAAGCCCTTGGGATGGAGGTAAACCTGTGATAAAGTCTACGGACAGGTGACACCAGGGCCGGCTGGGGATGGGCAGAGGTTGAAAGCGGCGGGCCCTGATGGCATCAGCCCAAGGATGCTTAGGGTCTGTGCTGACCAACTGTGTGGAATACTCCAGCGTCTCTTCAACCTTAGCCTGAGCCTAGAAAGGGTCCCTGTGCTGTGGAAAACATCCTGCCTCGTCCCAGTGCCCAAGAAGGCACACCCCACTGTCCTGAATGACTTCAGACCTGTAGCGCTAACATCCCACATCATGAAGACCCTGGAAAGGTTAGTCCCCGCTCACCTCAGACCCCTGGTGTGTACATCACTGGACCCCCTGCAGTTTGCATACCAGCGCAACATCGGGGTGGATGATGCAATCATCTACCTTCTGCAGAGGGCCTACTCTCACCTGGACAACGCAGGTTGCACTGTGAGGGTTATGTTTTTTGACTTCTCCAGTGCCTTCAATACCATTCAGCCCCTGCTACTGGGTGAGAAGATGAGGAGGATGAAAGTGGAAGCACCCTTAGTCTCCTGGGTCACGGACTACCTGACCGGTAGGCCACAATTTGTGCGACTACAGAGCTGTGTGTCAGAACGGGCAGTTAGCAACACAGGGGCCCCCCAGGGAACGGTCCTGTCCCCCTTCCTGTTCACCCTCTACAACTCAGATTTCAGATATAACTCTGAAACATGCCACCTACAGAAGTTCTCGGATGACTCTGCTATTGTAGGGTGCATCAGGGGTGGGCAGGAGGAGGAGTACAGGAGCACAATCAGTGACTTTGTGTTGTGGTGTGAGCAGAACCACCTTCAGCTCAACATCAGCAAAACAAAGGAGATGGTGGTGGACTTCAGGAGAACCAAGGCACAACTGACTGCAGTCCCTATACAGGGGATGGATGTGGAAATGGTTGGGTCATACAAGTTCCTGGGTGTCCATATGGACAACAGGCTGGAATGGGCTGGTAACACCGGGGCCCTGTACAAAAAGGGCCAGAGCCGACTCTACTTTCTGAGGAGGCTCAGGTCCTTCAACATGTGCAGTAAACTACTGCATACCTTCTACCAGTCTGTGGTGGCCAGTGCCATCTTTTTTGCAGTGGTGTGCTGGGGAGCAAACATCAAAGCCAGTGATGCTTCTCGGGTAAATAAGCTGATCAGGAAGGCTAGCTCTGTCCTGGGGATGAGCCTTGACACTCTAGAGGAGGTGGCGGAGAGACGGATCCTGGCCAAACTGCTGGCCATCATGGACGGCGTCACCCACCCTCTGCACGCTATGGTTATGACGCAGAGGAGCACTTTCAGTCACAGACTGATCCCACCACGGTGTGCCAGAGAGCGCTACAGGAGGTCCTTCCTGCCGGTGGCTATTAGACTATGTAATGCCTCACCGGGGTGCCGTGCCGTCGGCAACATAGTTCTGAAACTGTTGGGGTGCTAGGACCTAGTTTAACAATTATGCATCCATCCGTGAGTAACTCTGGTCCGTCAGCACTCATTCACTCAGGACCTATTTATTTATTCATGCAGGTCTGTATATACATACTCATGTACAGTTGTTATATCATATCACGTGCAATATTGCTAGTAATTCTTGGACCTAACTTACGTAGGCATTCACTCAGGAATGCATATTAGTATCCTGCCAGTTGCACCTTTTCTCATTGCTTTTATTATATTGAATGTGCAATGCGTGCAGTTGTCTGTAATTAAACCCTGTATTTTAAGGGAATTACTATTATTACTCCTAATTATATCATACACACATTTAGCTATTAAAGTATCTCTTCCTGTCATTTACCTGTACAGTTTGTGTAACCATGCAAGTATTCACTTATCTGTAAATATAACTGTATACTTACCTGTACAGCTAATTTTAACCATGCAACATTTTCACTTACCTGTTCATTTAGCCAGTCTGTCTATTAAGTAAACTATTATTACCCTCGCTCATATCATACGCATTTTTAGCTACTGAAGTATTTCTCTGCCATCGACCTGTATAGTATAGTTAACCATCCAACATCCACCAATGTATAGTGTACATATTCAGCCAACCACCCATACTATGCAATGTCTTTTTTTAGCTTTTTTTTGCACTCCAGACTTCTTGTATTTCTATACTTTTTCATACTGCCGCTCTATGTATCATGTACCGTGTATCTGTCTTTTGTGTACTTTCGTTGTGGCATTTTGCACCTGCCCTGTGTTTTGTTGTAGCTGCTTGACAAAGAAATTTCCCCCCCGGGGGATCAATAAAGTACCTATTTATCTCTATCAAACCAGTCGGACCTGGTCTCACCTGTCCGTAGACTTTATCACAGGGTTACCTCCATCCCAAGGGCTTACCACTATCCTGTTGGTCGTCGATCGGTTCTCCAAGGCAGCCCATTTCATTGCCTTACCCAAGTTGCCCTCGGCGAAGGAGACCGCTGATCTCATGATTACCCATGTCTTTCGACTACACGGACTTCCCCAGGACATTGTCTTCTGCTCCCTGCTGGGGGCGTTGGTGAGTCTCTCCTCAGGGTTCCACCCACAATCGAATGGGCAAACTGAGCGGGACAATCAGGAGCTGGAGAAGTTCCTCCTCTGTTTCGTCTCCACTCAGGCCAGCAACTGGAGCAAGTTCCTCGTCTGGGCGGAGTATGCTCACAACACACTGCCGAACTCATCTACTGGACTGTCACCGTTCTACTGTAGTCCATGTCTTCTCTCCTCTCTACTCCCTCTACTGTAGTCCATGTCTTCTCTCCTCTCTACTCCCTCTACTGTAGTCCATGTCTTCTCTCCTCTCTACTCCCTCTACTGTAGTCCATGTCTCCTCTCCTCTCTACTCCCTCTACTGTAGTCCATGTCTTCTCTCCTCTCTACTCCCTCTACTGTAGTCCATGTCTTCTCTCCTCTCTACTCCCTCTACTGTAGTCCATGTCTTCTCTCCTCTCTACTCCCTCTACTGTAGTCCATGTCTTCTCTCCTCTCTACTCCCTCTACTGTAGTCCATGTCTTCTCTCCTCTCTACTCCCTCTACTGTAGTCCATGTCTTCTCTCCTCTCTACTCCCTCTACTGTAGTCCATGTCTTCTCTCCTCTCTACTCCCTCTACTGTAGTCCATGTCTTCTCTCCTCTCTACTCCCTCTACTGTAGTCCATGTTTTCTCTCCTCTCTACTCCCTCTACTGTAGTCCATGTCTTCTCTCCTCTCTACTCCCTCTACTGTAGTCCATGTCTTCTCTCCTCTCTACTCCCTCTACTGTAGTCCATGTCTTCTCTCCTCTCTACTCCCTCTACTGTAGTCCATGTCTTCTCTCCTCTCTACTTTATCAGCTATTTGAAGTTACAGCAGTGTGTCTCATTAAGGAATTAGAAGCACAGGCCTTAATTAGATCAACACAAATTAATTAAAAAGAGATCAAGAATTACATACTTTAATTACTAGGTAGTTGTGTGTAGAAGTATCTGTCAGAAGGCCCTCAAGCCTCTATTCTATTAGCATTGTTTGCTAGATTTTAGACAGAGTTATTAAGTGTGCGTCCCAAATGGCACCCTATTACCTATGTAGTTCACTATCTTTGACCAGGGCCCATAGGGCTCTGATTAAAAGGAGTGCACTATATAGGGATAAGGGTGCCATTTGAGACACACAGCTCCTAGGATAAACCTCTTGATTGTAATCTAGAATGTAATCTATGTAATCCCTAAAAGTAATCAGGCCTATTTATCATGAGGGCCATAAACAATAACTAGTCATGCTGCATACACCAATAACTACACCAATACAGGTTACAATCTCACCTTTCTGGTGAACATAGTTATACATTGCTGAGGTGTGGTCACTTTTGAGGCCACAAGCTCATGTACAAATATGATAAAATATAAAATATTTCATATGATGTATTTCCTCTTCAACAAAACAGTATGAATAAGGCTTGAAATGACTGACATGACAGTGTGTTTCAGACAGGACAACCACACACTAACAGTATAACAAACACATGACAGTGTGTTTCAGACAGGACAACCACACACTAACAGTATAACAAACACATGACAGGGTGTTCCAGACAGGACAACCACACACTAACAGTATAACAAACACATGACAGGGTGTTTCAGACAGGACAGCCACACACTAGCAGTGTAACAAACACATGACAGGGTGTTTCAGACAGGACAACCACACACTAACAGTATAACAAACACATGACAGTGTGTTTCAGACAGGACAACCACACACTAACAGTATAACAAACACATGACAGGGTGTTTCAGACAGGACAACCACACACTAGCAGTGTAACAAACACATGACAGGGTGTTTCAGACAGGACAACCACACACTAACAGTATAACAAACACATGACAGTGTGTTTCAGACAGGACAACCACACACTAACAGTATAACAAACACATGACAGGGTGTTTCAGACAGGACAACCACACACTAACAGTATAACAAACACATGACAGTGTGTTTCAGACAGGACAACCACACACTAACAGTATAACAAACACATGACAGTGTGTTTCAGACAGGACAACCACACACTAACAGTATAACAAACACATGACAGGGTGTTTCAGACAGGACAACCACACACTAGCAGTGTAACAAACACATGACAGGGTGTTTCAGACAGGACAACCACACACTAACAGTATAACAAACACATGACAGGGTGTTTCAGACAGGACAACCACACACTAGCAGTGTAACAAACACATGACAGGGTGTTTCAGACAGGACAACCACACACTAACAGTATAACAAACACATGACAGTGTGTTTCAGACAGGACAACCACACACTAACAGTATAACAAACACATGACAGGGTGTTTCAGACAGGACAACCACACACTAGCAGTGTAACAAACACATGACAGGGTGTTTCAGACAGGACAACCACACACTAACAGTATAACAAACACATGACAGTGTGTTTCAGACAGGACAACCACACACTAGCAGTGTAACAAACACATGACAGTGTGTTTCAGACAGGACAACCACACACTAGCAGTGTAACAAACACATGACAGGGTGTTTCAGACAGGACAACCACACACTAACAGTATAACAAACACATGACAGGGTGTTTCAGACAGGACAACCACACACTAGCAGTGTAACAAACACATGACAGGGTGTTTCAGACAGGACAACCACACACTAACAGTATAACAAACACATGACAGTGTGTTTCAGACAGGACAACCACACACTAACAGTATAACAAACACATGACAGGGTGTTTCAGACAGGACAACCACACACTAACAGTATAACAAACACATGACAGTGTGTTTCAGACAGGACAACCACACACTAACAGTATAACAAACACATGACAGTGTGTTTCAGACAGGACAACCACACACTAACAGTATAACAAACACATGACAGTGTGTTTCAGACAGGACAACCACACACTAACAGTATAACAAATAAATAGAACCACTTATTAAGACAACAGTTAAGGGTGCATATTGCTATTTAAGAAACAAATAGTTATTGGTAGTCACAGTTGTTAATTAGTGTCAGGGAACTATCTCTAGAGTTGTCCCTAGGTCTTCCTTAATGGTCCTGTTAACCAGGTGGATGGCCTCGGTCACAAACGACGCCCTGATCCTATTGGTGGAGCACTTGAGACAGCGCAGTAGGCGTCCAAGGGGGAGCAGTTGGAACTGCGGGTTGAGGACGTGGGTGCTGTTCACCAGGATGTCACAGCAGGTGTTCACAATTGTCACACCCTGATCTGTTTCACCTGTCTTTGTGATTGTCTCCACCCCCCTCCAGGTGTTGCCCATATTCCTCGTTACCCCCAGTATATTGATCCCTGTGTTCAGGGGCGTTTCTGGCCAATCTGAACCCTAGATGAGATCTCTAAAAATACCAGCTTAAAGGGAAATAACACTTTTTAATTTTACTAATATAAAACTGTTGAGTGTCTTGACCGATACATTTGATCACATATGAAAAAAACATTGGATTAAAACATAAACCATACAATTATATGTGACAGCTATAAGAAAAGACCATCACCACAATCTTAATCAAAACGTAAATAGTCTACTGACTCTCAAAGAGGATTGATTGTGTTGATGGTTCCCCTTCAGTGGCAGCAGCATCTTCTGAGTCTCTCCCCAAACATTCCTAAAGACCATCTGTCATATTTAGTTGCAAAATAATACATTCTAAAGTGCAAATGTTCAGAACACTCCAGACACTCTGCAACTAACCAGCTCACCGCTGCAAATTTCTCTGCAACATTTTAAAACCATTTTGTCTTGAAATATTGATCTAAACTGGCCTTAAGGTTCCACTTCCACCCTTTGCCCGCTGCCTGATCACATGCTATGTATTTACTGTTACTAGTTCAGGTTTAGCTAGTTAGCTAGTTTAGCGCGCTACATTTCAAATAGCTAAAACCAGAGACAGATAGATGCTTTTAAAAATGTCCATAAAAAACATACCACTATACTTATGTTCTTCCTCATCTTCCCTCTTCCTTCTATATTGTGCCCCCGATGGCTTCGATCTTTTCATGCTCAAACATAGATAGATAGATAGATAGATAGATAGATAGATAGATAGATAGATAGATAGATAGATAGATAGATAGATAGATAGATAGATAGATAGATAGATAGATAGATAGATAGATAGATAGATAGATAGATAGATAGATAGATAGATAGATAGATAGATAGATAGATAGATAGATAGATAGATAGATAGATAGATAGATAGATAGATAGATAGATAGATTGTTTATTTCTTCTCCATTCATTATCAGGTTTTTCCTTTGGCAGACCTTATTTTTAATTGTTTTGTGTCTTGTTCTACTTGGAGCCCCACTTGTCTTAAAAGGAAAATAGTAAAATACTTCATTGTGAGGCTAAATATAAATGTCCGTGTCTCCGGACTGATAGGTTTAACATGATTGACAGGGCATGGAGTTTAGAGTTATCAACTTCATCAAACGAACTAACTGAAAACACACAGTCTGGTCTCAGTTTTGGTGAAACCTTCTGTCACCCAAGACATAAACATGACTAGATTAATAGTTGGTATGTGTATTGTATTGATGTACAGTTTTACCCGTGGTTGCTGATTGGTGAGTACCACCAGCTTGCTGTGGTTGTGATGCCCTCTGATGTGTAGAAGAAGAAGATGACTAGAATACTTGTTTTTCTTCCTCCGTGTCTCGATGGGTTAAATGTCTATTCTTCCCCGCAGCCTGAAGGTCTAGGATGAATGTGAGGCGCCACTTACAAATTAGTTAAGATAACAAGACATACACCGAAAAACTAGGACGTTTGGGTCCTGACCATCAGAGGATATCATTGGCTGGTGGATTTCATTTTAATTCCTCTCAGTGCCCTCAGGCCTCCTATTATCATACTGGTATTATGTCTGCAGAAGCTCAGACCAGTGTTTTCTACTTTCTAGCGTTCCCTAGTTTTTGAAGGTATGAAAGACTTACTCCCTGTGAAATTAATTAATGAGGTCAAAGTCAGGTTATTTAGAGTTCAGAATCACCTGACTGGAATTAAGTGACTGTCGGATGTGTGTGTGTTTGTGTGTTTGTGTATGAGACAGAAATGAATCAAACCGTTGTCTATTTCACAAATGCCACAGTTGTATTTCTGTGGTAACACACTGTGTGGAATGAGGCTAACACGCTGTGTTTAATGGGGCTAACACACTGTGTTGAATGGGCTAACACACTGTGTTGAGTGGAATAAGTTTAGAACCACCAAGACTCTTCATAGAGCTGGCCGCCCGGCCAAACTTTGCAATCGAGGAAGAAGGGCCAAGGTCAGGGAGGTGACCCAGAACCCGATGGTCACTCTGACAGAACTCCAGAGTTCCTCTGTGGAGATGGGCGAACCAACCATCTCTGCAGCACTCCACCAATCAGGCCTTTATGGTAGAGTGGCCAGACGGAAGCCACTCCTCAGTAAAAGGCACACGACAGCCCTCTTGGAGTTTGCCAAAAGGCACCTAAAGACTCTCAGACCATGAGAAACAAGATTATCTGGTCTGATGAAACCAAGATTGAACTCTTTGGCCTGAATGCCAAGCGTCACATCTGGAGGAAACCTGGCACCATCCCTACAGTGATGCATGGTGGTGGCAGCACCATGTTGTGGGAATGTTTTTCAGCGGCAGGGACTGGAAGAATAGACAGGATTGAGGCAAAGATGAACGGAGCAAAGTACAGAGAGTTCCTTGATGAAAACCTGCTCCAGAGCGCTCAGGACCTCCGACTGGGGCTAAGGTTCATCTTCCAACAGAACAACGACCCTATGCACAAAGCCAAGACAACACAGGAGGGGCTTTGCGACAAGTTTCTGAATGTCCTTGAGTGGCCCAGCCAGAGTTGAACCTGATCGAACATCTCTGGAGAGACCTGAAAATAGCTGTGCAGCAACGCTCCCCATCCAACCTGACAGAGCTTGAGAGGATCTGCATAGAAGAATGGGAGAAACTCCCCAAATACAGGTGTGCCAAGCTTGTAGCGTCATACCCAAGAAGACATGAGGCTGTAATCGCTGCCAAAGGTGCTTCAACAAAGTACTGAGTAAAGGGTCTGAATACTTACATAAAACATTTTTTTTATACATATGCAACCTGTTTTTGCTTTGTCATTATAGGGTATTGTGGGTAGATTGATGAGGGGAAAAAAACATTTAATCCAATAAGTCTGTAACGTAACAAAATGTGGAAAAAGTCAAGGGGTCTGAATACTTTCCGAATGCAATGTATGTGTCAGTATGTAGACCCTGACTCTCTGTGCTGCAGAAACAGAGGTAGTATGTTTATGTCTTTGTATTAGTCTGTACGCTGGTTGCTACGTTATATGGGACTTTCAACAGAGCGTGTTAATTCGTCTACACGTCTAGGTCTCAAAATCTTAGAGGCTAAGTCTTGATTTGTTATTGGCAGATTTACAAGGTTGTGAATAAAGTTCCCTGAATAATAATCTATTATGTAAATGTACGATTATACTATTCAGCTAGGAATACAATGTGGACAGTTTAAACTAAGTTTGGCTCTGGCCAGAAAAACACGCAAAAACAAAATCAATAATTTATCAATCATGCACGGCCACACCTCTTACAGATCCTGGCCACACCTCTTACAGACCCCCTGGACGAATCAGATGAATAGGATGCTATTTGAAATGCAGTAAAGGAATCACTGAAATAAAGTGTTTCCTTTCTAAAATGTGACTGCTGCTGTTGACTAAAGCATCTGGTCTCCATTTGTCTTAGTATGGTCAATGAACCAACACTCACCACAAGACGCTCCAGAGGGTTCCTCGTATTACCTCCATCTGTTCTGGAGGCAGCAGGCCTGTCTGTCTGGTACTGCAAGCCAGCACTACTGAGTTGGGAAATGTTTACTAACTTTGCCCACATCGATCGATCACCTTACCAGCTGCATGTGAAATAAAGATATTTTGGATTGTGAGTGTATCAACGTTATTTGTCTCTGAGGGTGAAAAAAATTGGAAGATGTTCGACAAAATTTTGCTCACATCTAGCTAGGCTAATTCCATCGATCATGTTACCAGCTGCAAATACAAAAATATATTTTGATTAGTGAGTTCATACTCACTAGTTTTTTATTGATTTCTAATGATAATCTGTCAAAACTTCAGCTGGTAGGTTCATTGTACATGTATTTAACCAGGTAATCTCCTAAGGAACGACCTAGTGTTCTTTTTATCAGTGAAAGTGGTCCTGAAACTTTGTCCAGAAAAGCAGTGTAAGCTTTCAAAACTCAG
This sequence comes from Thymallus thymallus, assembly GCA_023634145.1. Classification (NCBI taxonomy): domain Eukaryota; kingdom Metazoa; phylum Chordata; class Actinopteri; order Salmoniformes; family Salmonidae; genus Thymallus; species Thymallus thymallus. The sequence continues at coordinate 35,849,175 of CM042378.1, read as the reverse complement.
TATTATCAGTAACCTGGATACACATATAAATCATACAGTCTGTATAATAAATCATATGGAGTATAACCTTGACGCTGTCCTTGGTACCGACACCTACTGTATCCTATGCAGTCTATCCATCCCAAACATTACGTTTTACTTTTTAATATGATCACTGCTCCTTACTCAGTTTAGACAGCATGTAACTATTAGCTGTAATGGGATTTTATGATAAGGTTTTAGGAGAAACATTATTGGATACTGACGTAGCCTCTTGCCTTCATTTTCTATTTTTGTAGTCAAATTACCATTGATAAAGTGGAAAGATATGTTCTTATAAGCTCTAGTTCTGGAAGTGTCCAGAACATATTGTTCTTGGCTAAGCTCCCCAGAAGTCTGAAAAACATGACTCCTCTAAAATATACATTTTTGGTCCCTAAATATAATCTTTCATTAACTTGGATTAACATAAAGTATGCAGACATCTCTTCAGAGACTGAGATGGTAATGTACTCTAATCTGCATACATTACCATCTCAGAAAACGAACAAGGACATGAAAAGGCATTGTGTCTTTACGACTACTGCAACACACCGACCGACTATCCATGTTGGCTCTTACAACAGTGGTGAAGATGAGGAAAGAGGGGATGAGAAGGAAGGAGAGAGGGGATGAGAAGGAAGGAGAGAGGGGATGAGAAGGAAGGAGAGAGGGGATGAGAAGGAAGGAGAGGGGATGAGAAGGAAGGAGAGAGGGGATGAGAAGGAAGGAGAGAGGGGATGAGAAGGAAGGAGGAAAGAGGGGATGAGAAGGAAGGAGGGAGGGGATGAGAAGGAAGGAGAGAGGGGATGAGAAGGAAGGAGGAAAGAGGGGATGAGAAGGAAGGAGGGAGGGGATGAGAAGGAAGGAGAGGGGATGAGAAGGAGGGAGGAAAGTGGGGATGAGAAGGAAGGAGGAAAGTGAATGAGAAGGAAGGAGAGAGGGGATGAGAAGGAAGGAGAGAGGGGATGAGAAGGAAGGAGGAAAGAGGGGATGAGAAGGAAGGAGGGGGGATGAGAAGGAAGGAGAGAGGGGATGAGAAGGAAGGAGGAAAGTGGGGATGAGAAGGAAGGAGGGAGGGGATGAGAAGGAAGGAGAGAGGGGATGAGAAGGAAGGAGAGAGGGGATGAGAAGGAAGGAGGAAAGTGGATGAGAAGGAAGGAGGAAAGTGAGGCATGATGCAGTGAGGCTCTAGCTGGCCGTGCAGGTCTACCATTCATGGATATTTGCAGTACAGAGGACTCAGAAAACCAATTACTGCAAAACTCTTTCACTTTTGTTTGCAGAGTTTTGTCTTTCTAAGCAGGAGTCCTGATTTAATTTTCTAATACCAAAGAGAAAGTATGTACTCTGAACACAATGTTCAACTGTGAAAAATACATTTCAACATTTATTGTTGTGTAATTCATGTGTTTTAATGAAGCTAATGGAGAAAAAACATCAGTTTATCAACAAAGCCACAATCTAGAGCATTCAAGTTCTCTAGTCATCAATGACTACTAACAAGTTCTCTAGTCATCAATGACTTCTAACACGTTCTCTAGTCATCAATGACTACTAACAAGTTCTCTAGTCATCAATGACTACTAACAAGTTCTCTAGTCATCAATGACTACTAACAAGTTCTCTAGTCATCAATGACTACTAACAAGTTCTCTAGTCATCAATGACTACTAACAAGTTCTCTAGTCATCAATGACTACTAACAGATAACTGACTAGATGTGTCTATCAGTGGAGGCCCATCCTCTGTTGTTAGTTTCATAAAAATACAATTGTAAAACATTTCCATTTTAGATAAAACTATACTAAATATAATATAGGTAGCTTCTGTCCTCCTCTGGGTAGATTGACCTCAACCCCTTCCATAGACTTACACAGTGATCACGACAACTTCCGGAGGAAGTCCTCCATCCTATCAGAGCTCTTGCAGCATGAACTGACATGTTGTCCACCCAATCAAAGGATCAGATAATTAATCTAGTACTGAAAGAATAAGCTACAGCTAGCTAGCACTGCAGTGTATAACATGTGGTAGTTGACACAAAGAATTACATGCATTTCTTTGAAAATGAAGGAGAGAGAGATTATTATTATTTTTTTCACTAGTTTAGTTATTCATGTTAGCTAGCTGGCTATGACTATCCAACAAAACACTGGAACTCTTCCCAGTTTTACTAATTTATTGCCACAGGGCCGGCCGGTGTAACTGCTTACTGACTGTACACTGTAACGTTACTGCATGATTGTAGGGGGTTTACTAACACATTCGTTCTATTAGCTATGCTGGCTATGACGTTACTTTAGCTAATATGGGAACAACGATGTAGGCTGTGTGTAACAGTTATGACATGGTTTGGCTTGGAAAGGTTTTTTTGCTTGGTCACATAGCTGATGTGTTGTTCATTAAAGTCCACAAACAAAGGGAAAAGGTGAGAGGAGGAGAGTGCATAGAGGCAAGAAGGAATACAACGTGGCTGCTATGAAAGTGAACTGTGTTTATGTGTGATCAGGGGTGTATTCATTCCGCCGATTCTGTTGAAAAAGCAAACGAAACAATGAAAAAAATACCTGAATTTGTCCAATAGAAACTCTTGTTTGCAACTGTTGGACTAATGATTACACACTAGATAAGCTAGATGCAGGCAAGAGTGTGCAAAGCATGATTGAATGTGTCAATGTCTGTCATCTCTCACATTCTATTCTTGACCTGTGTGCACCTACGTTGTAAACTTTAATTCATAGTCTAGGTTGTAGCAACCTCATGATGGTTATAGGGAAAATGTTAGTATCATGTGTTAGCCTAAACCTATCAATGTTACATTGAACTGGGTGAATGGAATATGATTGACTGTCATCCAACATGCTTTAATAGAAATAAGGCCATGTTCATGAAAAAAGAAATCTTCCTCCCTCACTGACCACAAATGGTGTCTATAGTTAGCAGTAATATCGTTGGTAGTAATATAGTTAGTAGCAATATATTTAGTAGTAATATAGTTTGAAGTAATATAGTTAGTAGTAATATAGTTGGAAGTAATATAATAAGTAGTAATATAGTTAGTAGTAATATAATTGGTAGTAATATAGCTAGTAGTAATATACAGTAGTTAGTAGTAATATAATTGGTAGTAATATAGCTAGTAGTAATATACAGTAGTTAGTAGTAATATAGCTAGTAGTAATATACAGTAGTTAGTAGTAATATAGCTAGTAGTAATATACAGTAGTTAGTAGTAATATAGCTAGTAGTAATATACAGTAGTTAGTAGTAATATAGCTAGTAGTAATATACAGTAGTTAGTAGTAATATAGCTAGTAGTAATATACAGTAGTTAGTAGTAATATAGCTAGTAGTAATATAATTGGTAGTAATATAGCTAGTAGTAATATACAGTAGTTAGTATTAATATAGCTAGTAGTAATATACAGTAGTTAGTAGTAATATAGCTAGTAGTAATATACAGTAGTTAGTAGTAATATAATTGGTAGTAATATAGCTAGTAGTAATATACAGTAGTTAGTAGTAATATACAGTAGTTAGTAGTAATATAGCTAGTAGGAATATACAGTAGCTAGTAATAATATACAGTAGTTAGTAGTAATATACAGTAGCTAGTAGTAATATACAGTAGTTAGTAGTAATATACAGTAGTTAGTAGTAATATAGCTAGTAGTAATATACAGTAGCTAGTAGTAATATACAGTAGTTAGTAGTAATATACAGTAGTTCGTAGTAATATACAGTAGTTAGTAGTAATATACAGTAGTTAGTAGTTTTATACAGTAGTTAGTAGTAATATACAGTAGTTAGTAGTAATATAGCTAGTAGTAATATACAGTAGTTAGTAGTAATATAGCTAGTAGTAATATACAGTAGTTAGTAGTAATATAGCTAGTAGTAATATAGCTAGTAGTAATATACAGTAGTTAGTAGTAATATACAGTAGTTAGTAGTAATATACAGTAGTTAGTAGTAATATACAGTAGCTAGTAGTAATATACAGTAGTTAGTAGTAATATAGTTAGTAGTAATATAGTTAGTAGTAATATAGTTAGTAGTAATATACAGTAGTTAGTAGTAATATACAGTAGTTAGTAGTAATATACAGTAGTTAGTAGTAATATACAGTAGTTAGTAGTGTTGTGTCTTGACTATCATTAAAATGATAGTTATATCATCAAATCAATTCTCTAGGTTTACTTGTTATGTGATTAACTAACCATATAAACATTAATTAACTAGGAAGTCGGGGCACCACGGAAGAACGCTTGTTTATAGAGTAATATCTCACAAATTTAACTCTCTTCAGATTATTTTATATTTTATCATAACAGTCGCTTATAAATTCTTGAACGTCGGAATTTCTTGTAGTCTGCACGAACCCAGATTTTACTATGAATCATCCATACACAAATTATCTCAATTATTTATTTACTAGCGAATTAAACAATTACAGAGTATACAAAACATCCTAATATTATACAGTAAATTCCAACCCTAGAGGACTTAACAAAACAATGACAGTTTGGTTATAACACGATAGATTCAGAGAGAAAGGGGTTTTGGAAGGAGGACAAAGGAATGGGTCTCTATCAGACATGGGAAGCTATGCTCACATCAATACATAACAACCGCTTGTTCAGAAAAAGGAATGCAGTTTATATATTTACGATTGAGCTGGGCTTCGATTGCTGAGTTGGTGAGGTAAGGATCTGGTGTTCCCAGTAGGTCACCATTGTCCTTTGTAGAGTCTTCCGGGTCGTTGTGGTGTGAGAGTTTCATCTCACTTTGTAGATGCTTATGCATCGGTCAGTGTTCTCGTACTAGACTTGTGCACATTTTCAGCTGCAGACTGATCTAGGCTGTAGTCTAGGACTCGCTCCTTCTTTAGTGATCAATAGTTCAGAGTTCATACCATTTCAAACATGTGGAGCAAGTTCTCACGTTTTCTGGACTGTAGAGATGTAGTTTAAACCATTTGCAAACTTAGCTTACTCTGTGGTTTGCGTGGTCTGGTAGAAATGTGCATTTTAAACGTGACAAGGTAAAGATCTGTCGTTCTTCCCCTGAACAAGGCAGTTAACCTACTGTTCCCTGCGTGTTGAAGACGTGGATGTTGATTAAGGCACCTCTCTGATTCAGAGGGGTTGGGTTAAATGAGGAAGACACATTTTAGTTGAATGCATTCAGTTGTACAACTGACTAGTATCCCCCTTTCCTAAAATATGAATATTGTTTAATTCTCCAATTCGGGGAGGAAATATCCATTGTTCTACTAAGAGACATCCTCTGACTCTCTCTCTCTTTCTGCATGTTCAGTGAGCGAGAGAGACTCTGCCAGGAATTTATGACCTGTCGTAAAGTCATAAAACTGACCCCCACCTCCCCCTCCCCTCCCCTCCTAACATCTCTGCCTAGCCGATTCACTGAAAGGGCTAGCATCATGACAGTCCCCCTCTGTCATGATGCTAGCCATAAAAATGACCCAGAGATGTCCTGGTTGTGGATCATCGTTGCTGTCTTTGGTGGTTTACCCTGGGAGGATTTCTGCAAGCTACAGGCCACCACAAGAATGGCCAGGGGATGTCTTGGTTGGGGATCACCGTTCTGGAAAAATCGTCTGGTCTTCCAGGCTGGTAGATCTGGGCAGTAACTTAGGCAGATGTTAACAACGCACACACACACTCACGAAATACAAAATTACATTTCTTTCCCAAACGAGCGGCGTTGTGGCACTAACTGATGGTTGCATGGGGAAGTTGTTTATGGCTCTATCACTTCCTAAGTGTCAAATAAACAAAATGAATGAAACATTTTGTTTAACAAAAGAGATAGTTATCACACCTTAATCATCTAATTGGACTGTATTCTATATACGTCCATGGTCTTGGCTGAATGACTATCATGGCATTGTCTCTAATGTCATGTCTAGGGTTTTCCTACTTAGCGGTGTGTTGCCGAGGCACTATCCTAAGTTGATAACTACATGATAAGTCTACCGCTGTAAGGCACTAGTTTTGGGCAGTCCCAGGCTGCCGCTTTGCTCGGACCCTTAAGTGATCCTAGCATAAATCCTAATTGTATGTTCCGTTGTACATGTGTGTTTATGCTTACAAAAGCGTGCATTTCAAGGGAAGAAAACTACGTTTCCTGGTAGACTACAATTTGTTCAGAATGAGTCTGACGTAATCAGGTAATTTTGAGGTCAGTAAGAATTGGTGTCGAGGGAGTCTGTAGTGGTTTTACTACAAGTCACTGTGTCTTCCACCATTGTAGTGGCGATAGGTATGAAGAAGTCTATTTCATAGCTGTGTTATCTACGGAGGAGCTAACCTCACGACGGAAGTCCTCTATAAACACTGAACCAGTCGTACGCGGTTTGATCATGGTTCATGACTTCTAATAACTTTCCTCCTGAATGGAGGGTTCTATTTATTAGTGGCATGTGTGTTAACCATTGGAGGAGTGTTCTGGAGATTCCCTTCCATGTGTTGCAGTCTGAGTGACTCCTAACTACTCTGTCGCTGTTATCAAGGGCAATTTGACTTGTTAGGTCTCTAACCTTACTGATTGTAGCTGGAGAGGTACTGGTACTCAAGGGGACCAGGTATCCTACCAATTTATTCTGAAATGTTATCCTACCAGAATACATGATTAGATCACGTTACTAGCTGCATTGTAGTTGAAACTACACATGGCAAGGAATGATTATTGTTGCCATTTGTTATGGAGGTATTACTACTAACTATATTACTACCAACTATATTACTACTAACTATATTACTACTAACTATATTACTACTAACTATATTACTACTAACTATATTACTACTAACTATATTACTACTAACTATATTACTACTAACTATATTACTACTAACTATATTACTACCAACTATATTACTACTAACTATATTACTACCAACTATATTACTACTAACTATATTACTACCAACTATATTACTACTAACTATATTACTACTAACTATATTACTACTAACTATATTACTACTAACTATATTACTACTAACTATATTACTACTAACTATATTACTACTAACTATATTACTACCAACTATATTACTACTAACTATATTACTACCAACTATATTACTACTAACTATATTACTACCAACTATATTACTACTAACTATATTACTACCAACTATATTACTACTAACTATATTACTACCAACTATATTACTACTAACTATATTACTACTAACTATATTAATACTAACTATATTACTACCAACTATATTACTACTAACTATATTACTACTAACTATATTACTACCAACTATATTACTACTAACTATATTACTACCAACTATATTACTACCAACTATATTACTACTAACTATATTACTACCAACTATATTACTACTAACTATATTACTACCAACTATATTACTACTAACTATATTACTACCAACTATATTACTACTAACTATATTACTACTAACTATATTACTACTAACTATATTACTACCAACTATATTACTACTAACTATATTACTACTAACTATATTACTACTAACTATATTAATACTAACTATATTACTACCAACTATATTACTACTAACTATATTACTACTAACTATATTACTACTAACTATATTAATACTAACTATATTACTACCAACTATATTACTACTAACTATATTACTACCAACTATATTACTACTAACTATATTACTACTAACTATATTACTACTAACTATATTACTACCAACTATATTACTACTAACTATATTACTACCAACTATATTACTACCAACTATATTACTACTAACTATATTACTACCAACTATATTACTACTAACTATATTACTACTAACTATATTACTACCAACTATATTACTACCAACTATATTACTACTAACTATATTACTACCAACTATATTACTACTAACTATATTACTACTAACTATATTACTACCAACTATATTACTACTAACTATATTACTACTAACTATATTACTACCAACTATATTACTACTAACTATATTACTACTAACTATATTACTACCAACTATATTACTACCAACTATATTACTACTAACTATATTACTACTAACTATATTACTACTAACTATATTACTACCAACTATATTACTACCAACTATATTACTACTAACTATATTACTACTAACTATATTACTACTAACTATATTACTATCAACTATATTACTACCAACTATATTACTACCAACTATATTCCTACCAACTATATTACTACCAATTATATTACTACTAACTATATTACTACTAACTATATTACTACCAACTATATTACTACCAACTATATTACTACCAACTATATTACTACCAATTATATTACTACCAACTATATTACTACCAATTATATTACTACTAACCATATTACTACTAACTATATTACTACTAACTATATTACTACTAGCTATATTACTACCAATTATATTACTACCAACTATATTACTACCAACTATATTACTACCAACTATATTACTACCAATTATATTACTACTAACCATATTACTACTAACTATATTACTACTAACTACTGTATATTACTACTAGCTATATTACTACCAATTATATTACTACCAACTATATTACTACCAACTATATTACTACCAACTATATTACTACCAATTATATTACTACTAACTATATTACTACTAACTATATTACTACTAACTATATTACTACTAACTATATTACTACTAACTATATTACTACCAACTATATTACTACTAACTGGATTATTCTGTCACAATCGTGGATAAAGGCAGACCAAGGTGCAGCGCAGTTGTAGTTCAACATAATTTATTTAAGTTCGAACAATAAACAAAGGAGTATACAGACCACAACGTGAGTGAGTGAGTGAGTGAGTGAGTGAGTGAGTGAGTGAGTGAGTGAGTGAGTGAGTGAGTGAGTGAGTGAGTGAGTGAGTGAGTGAGTGAGTGAGTGAGTGAGTGAGTGAGTGAGTGAGTGAGTGAGTGAGTGAGTGAGTGAGTGAGTGAGTGAGTGCTCAAACCTGAACAACACTACAAACATTAATCCACAACGCAGGTGGAAAGAGTTACAACATAAATAGTTTCCCCAGTTAGAGACTATGATAAACAGCTGCCTCTAATTGGAGACCAACACAAAATCACATAGACTCACATAGAAAACCCCTGTCAGGCTCTGACCATCACAACATAGAGCTAAACCAGAGGCCTGACAGCTAGTTCACTTCTCTAGCATGACACTGACAGATAAAGACAGGCTATAGATCCTGGTGTTGACTTGTTGGCCGCCTACACAGCTCTAAGCTCTTTGATTGAAAACTTGGACTGGTTAAGTTATGAATTAGTTGTAAAAGGAGAAATCTCTTCAATAGACAATATGAATATATGATGTATGTAACGTTAGCTTCACGGAGCAAGTAAAACGATTATATCAGCTCCCTTGGTGACAAATTAATAACATGTCTGTGTCCATTATAATATTACGTTTTAGCAGAAACATATTTTGTAGAAGAATTTGCATCTTTGTGGTGTTTCTGTGGGGTAGAGATCTGGGACTGTTTAGACAATTAAAGGCTGTATAATTAGGTGGCCTAGATACATTTTATTTGACAGGAGGTAATTGGGTGGGCACAGGTGAACTAAACATTTCCACTGTGAGGGGAGCTGAGGGAGTTGTGATAACTGCTTTTAGACAGAAAGACATACATGCATACAGACAGACAGACAGACAGACAGACAGACAGACAGACAGACAGACAGACAGACAGACAGACAGACAGACAGACAGACAGACAGACAGACAGACAGACAGACAGACAGACAGACAGACAGACAGACAGACAGACAGACAGACAGACAGACAGATTGACACCCCTGACAACATCATCATCCACACTGGCACAAACGACCAACACAGCTCTACTAGGGTTCATAACCATGTGATTTACTTGGTTTATAACCATGTGATTTACTGGGTTTATAACCATGTGACTTACTGGGTTTATAACCATGTGATTCACTGGGTTTATAACCATGTGACTTACTGGGTTTATAACCATGTGATTCACTGGGTTTATAAGCATGTGATTTACTGGGTTTATAACCATGTGGTTCACTGGGTTTATAACCATGTGATTTACTGTGTTTATAACAATGTGATTTACTGTGTTTATAATCATGTGATTCACTGGGTTTATAAGCATGTGATTTACTGTGTTTATAACCATGTGATTCACTGGGTTTATAAGCATGTGATTTACTGTGTTTATAACCATGTGATTCACTGGGTTTATAAGCATGTGATTTACTGTGTTTATAACCATGTGATTCACTGGGTTTATAAGCATGTGATTTACTGTGTTTATAACCATGTGATTCACTGGGTTTATAAGCATGTGATTTACTGGGTCTATTACCATGTGATTCACTGGGTTTATAAGCATGTGATTTACTGTGTTTATAACCATGTGATTCACTGGGTTTATAAGCATGTGATTTACTGTGTTTATAACCATGTGATTCACTGGGTTTATAAGCATGTGATTTACTGTGTTTATAACCATGTGATTCACTGGGTTTATAAGCATGTGATTTACTGGGTCTATTACCATGTGATTCACTGGGTTTATAAGCATGTGATTTACTGTGTTTATAACCATGTGATTCATTGGGTTTATAAGCATGTGATTTACTGTGTTTATAATCATGTGGTTCACTGGGTTTATAACCATGTGATTTACTGTGTTTATAACAATGTGATTTACTGTGTTTATAACAATGTGATTTACTGTGTTTATAATCATGTGATTCACTGGGTTTATAAGCATGTGATTTACTGTGTTTATAACCATGTGATTCACTGGGTTTATAAGCATGTGATTTACTGTGTTTATAACCATGTGATTCACTGGGTTTATAAGCATGTGATTTACTGTGTTTATAACCATGTGATTCACTGGGTTTATAAGCATGTGATTTACTGTGTTTATAACCATGTGATTCACTGGGTTTATAAGCATGTGATTTACTGGGTCTATTACCATGTGATTCACTGGGTTTATAAGCATGTGATTTACTGTGTTTATAACCATGTGATTCACTGGGTTTATAAGCATGTGATTTACTGTGTTTATAACCATGTGATTCACTGGGTTTATAAGCATGTGATTTACTGTGTTTATAACCATGTGATTCACTGGGTTTATAAGCATGTGATTTACTGGGTCTATTACCATGTGATTCACTGGGTTTATAAGCATGTGATTTACTGTGTTTATAACCATGTGATTCACTGGGTTTATAAGCATGTGATTTACTGGGTTTATAACCATGTGGTTCACTGGGTTTATAACCATGTGATTTACTGTGTTTATAACAATGTGATTTACTGTGTTTATAATCATGTGATTCACTGGGTTTATAAGCATGTGATTTACTGTGTTTATAACCATGTGATTCACTGGGTTTATAAGCATGTGATTTACTGTGTTTATAACCATGTGATTCACTGGGTTTATAAGCATGTGATTTACTGTGTTTATAACCATGTGATTCACTGGGTTTATAAGCATGTGATTTACTGTGTTTATAACCATGTGATTCACTGGGTTTATAAGCATGTGATTTACTGGGTCTATTACCATGTGATTCACTGGGTTTATAACCATGTGATTCACTTGGTTTATAAGCATGTGATTTACTGTGTTTATAACCATGTGATTCACTGGGTTTATAAGCATGTGATTTACTGTGTTTATAACCATGTGATTCACTGGGTTTATAACCATGTGATTCACTGGGTTTATTACCATGTGATTTACTGGGTCTATTACCATGTGATTCGCTGGGTTTATAACCATGTGATTTACTGTGTTTATAACCATGTGGTTCACTGGGTTTATAACCATGTGATTCACTGGGTTTATAACCATGTGATTTACTGGGTTTATAACCATGTGATTCACTGGGTTTATAACCATGTGATTCACTGGGTTTATAACCATGTGATTTACTGGGTCTATTACCATGTGATTCGCTGGGTTTATAACCATGTGATTTACTGTGTTTATAACCATGTGGTTCACTGGGTTTATAACCATGTGATTTACTGGGTTTATTACCATGTGATTTACTGTGTTTATACCGTAATCATGTGATTTACTGGGTTCATAACCATGTGATTTACTGTGTTTATAACAATGTGATTTACTGTGTTTATACCGTAATCATGTGATTTACTGGGTTCATAACCATGTGATTTACTGTGTTTATAATCATGTGATTTACTGTGTTTATAATCATGTGATTTACTGGGTTTATAACCATGTGATTTACTGGGTTTACCACCATGTGATTTTCTGGGTTTATAACAATGTGATTTACTGTGTTTATACCGTAATCATGTGATTTACTGGGTTCATAACCATGTGATTTACTGTGTTTATAACAATGTGATTTACTGTGTTTATAACCATGTGATTCACTGGGTTTATAACCATGTGATTTACTGGGTCTATTACCATGTGATTCGCTGGGTTTATAACCATGTGATTCGATAATGCCAAAGTGTCTACCAAATAGTCCTTTAGATGCCTCCCAGACAACTATAAGGACATCATTTATATCTTTACATCTGGTCTCGCCCTCACACACACACACACACACACACACACACACACACACACACACACACACACACACACACACACACACACACACACACACACACACACACATACACAAACACTAGAAACAATATTAAGGCTGATACGGACTTCAGCCAGAGCCTCTCATACAACATTTTATCTCAGAACATCCTTGAACATTTGTTGACTAGAAGATATGTCTGTGTCCCAAATTGCGTCCTATTGCCAGATATAGTGCATTGCTTTTGAAAGGTAGTGCCCTAAAAAGGGAATAGGGTGTCATTTGGGACGTTACTCATGTCTCAGTTTTTCAGGACATTATGTGTGCTCTAAGATGTTGAGTAAACGGGTAATTAATCTGATGGAGTGCAGGGTCAGTAGTTTGAGTGAGTGAAGGGTTTGTTTATTGTCGGCAGCCATCGTTGTTGTGAATAGAAAACATTCACATCAGAACAGAGGCTTTTTTCAGGTGAAGTGTGACACTGTCTTTTTTCATTTGCATAAAGAGCAAATTGGTGGTTTAGATCGTGTGCGTCCCAAATGGCACCCTATTCCCTACATAGGGCACTACTTTTGACCAGAGCCCTATGGACCCTGGTCAAAAGTAGGGCACTATAAAAGAAATAGGGTGCCATTTGGGATGCAAACACTGTCCCTCGGGGAAGAGAGAATGATTAATAGCTATGGGGAAACGTTCATATGCTTTGTAAAAATATATTCTGCTACATTCAAACAGATACACCTACACACGTCCTATATATAAATAATGACTTTTCAAAGAGTAGGCTACATGATATCTAGTGGGCCTACAGGTAGCCAGGGGTCGAAAGCAGTGTACTATAAATGAAACATGGTGCCATGTGGGATTCAAGCAATAGTTTCTGTCAATTTCAACAGCTGAGAGCCACAACTACCATGTAGTGCATCTTTCAGTGGGTGCTTTGGGACCAATATGTTTTATTGAACTGCTCAGAATACATTTCATTGTGGATTGGAAATAGATTACATTCCGTTTAAAGGTCCAATGCAGCCGTTTTTTATTGCAATATCAAATGAATGAAATACCTTACTGTGATTGTTTTCAATTAAAATAGTAAAAAATAAATAAATAAAATAGCTTCTTAGCAAAGAACAATTTGTCAAGCTAGGACTGTCTGGGAGTGGTCTGAGTAGAGGGGGAAACTGAAAACCAGCCGCTATTGGCCGAGAGGTTTGGAACTCTTTCTTATTGGTCTATTGACCAACTGCAATTTCAGGCAATCTTTTCAAACAGCTCTTACACTATAAGGGCATTATCATCATTTTCACAATTTCACATTATTATTCCAACCTCAGTGTGGAAATGTATGTAAAACACATGAAATTCACGTTTCTGACTGCACTTGGCCTTTAAGACTTAAGTATAATAGGGGTTCTACACGTTTCTGATCGCACTTGGCCTTTAAGACTTAAGTATAATAGGGGTTCTACACGTTTCTGATCGCACTTGGCCTTTAAGACTTAAGTAGAATAGGGGTTCTACACGTTTCTGATCGCACTTGGCCTTTAAGACTTAAGTAGAATAGGGGTTCTACACGTTTCTGATCGCACTTGGCCTTTAAGACTTAAGTAGAATAGGGGTTCTACACGTTTCTGATCGCACTTGGCCTTTAAGACTTAAGTAGAATAGGGGTTCTACACGTTTCTTTAATATTATAATCCTGGACTACATATAAACATGGGGCGGCAGGTAGCCCTGTGGTTAGAGTGGCAGGTAGCCCTGTGGTTAGAGTGGCAGGTAGCCCTGTGGTTAGAGTGGCAGGTAGCCCTGTGGTTAGAGTGGCAGGTAGCCCAGTGGTTAGAGTGCCAGGTAGCCCTGTGGTTAGAGTGGCAGGTAGCCCAGTGGTTAGAGTGGCAGGTAGCCCTGTGGTTAGAGTGGCAGGTAGCCCAGTGGTTAGAGTGCCAGGTAGCCCAGTGGTTAGAGTGGCAGGTAGCCCAGTGGTTAGAGTGGCAGGTAGCCCAGTGGTTAGAGTGGCAGGTAGCCCAGTGGTTAGAGTGGCAGGTAGCCCAGTGGTTAGAGTGTTGGGCCCGTAACCGAAAGGTTGCTGGATTGAATCCCCGAGCTGACAAGGTGAAAATCTGTTGTTCTGCCCCTGAACAAGGTAGTTAACCCACTGTTCCTAGGCCGTCATTGTAAATAAGAATTTGTTCTTAACTGACTTGCCTAGTTAAATAAAGGTTAAATAAAAGACTGTGTGTGTTGTATTAGTCTGTATGGTATGAACCAGCAGGTGGGTTTTGTAGCGTGTGACAGGCTGCTGGTACAGAGAGAAGGGATCTGTCAGCTTGGCTGGGAATGGCTTTTAGAATCACATTTATTAATGGGATTTGCATGAGAGATTTGTGTCAGTCAATTTCAGAGGCATCTGCTGTACTTACAGAATTTGAAGCTACACACCTCTTTGATCTGGATTCATGTCAACTGACAGCTTGTTATTGTTATCACAAAGTAAACAAACACATTAATTTCAAACGGATTCAAGTATGTGTGTCTAAGTTTATTGCATGTACACATACCAACGCAGAAACACAAATTAACATACTATACTGTAGGTGCTTACAACTGAATGTAATTTAACTGAATGTAATTTGTAGTGTAATGTCACAATGTAATGTAAAGGTCTGTTAACATAAAAGTTTTATTAAAATGCTACTGGATTGCATAGACATTGTCAGGCTCTGGCCATGGTCAGAGTCTGACAGGTCTAGGTTCTGTTTTCTATGTGGTGTTTTGTGTTGGATCCCTAATTAGAGGCAGCTGCTATGCATTGTCTCTAATTAGGGATCCTTTTATGTTTGTATGTTCCACACCCTGGTGTGGTTCATTATCGCTATTGTCAGAGCAAGTTTCATTTGATTCATTGTTCATTTTGTATAGTTCGTCATTTTGATTAATTACTTTAATAAAAGAGTATATCGAACTATCACTGCGCTGCGCCTTGGTCTGTCGTAACACCCGCTCGTGACAGAATGAACCACTAAGGGACCAAGCAGCGCTATTCGGGAGAGAAGGAGAGAGAGGGAGGACAGCGTCGTGAACGGGGCTCAAGAAGGCGTAAAGCCCGAAGGCAACCCCAACAAAAAAAATTGGGGGGGGCTAGGCTATGGGGGTGGTCTGGCCGCGAGGAAGACGCGCCAGTACCACTCCCCATGTGGAACATGGAGAGGCCGAAGTACCAATGGGGGGCGTAGAGTAAGGAGGAAGAGGAGTATTTGGAGGAATATTTTGGAGGGGTTCTGGAGGAAATGAGGGAGATAGAGGAAAAGGTCGAGAAGGAGATGACGGAGTGGCTCAGTCCGGGTCCGGTCGTCTGCTCCACTCCCGTTCCAGAGCAGTCCGCTTCATCGGTGCCCAGTCCGGGTCCGGTCGTCTGCTCCACTCCCATGCCGGAGCAGTCCGCTCTACCAGTGCCCAGTCCGGGTCCGGTCGTCTGCTCCACTCCCGAGCCAGAGCAGTCCGCTCCACCGGTGCCCAGTCCGGGTCCGGTCGTCTGCTCCGCTCCAGGGCCAGAGCAGTCCGCTTCATCGGTGCCCAGTCCGGGTCCGGTCGTCTGCTCCACTCCCATGCCGGAGCAGTCCGCTCTACCAGTGCCCAGTCCGGGTCCGGTCGTCTGCTCCACTCCCGAGCCAGAGCAGTCCGCTCCACCGGTGCCCAGTCCGGGTCCGGTCGTCTGCTCCGCTCCAGGGCCAGAGCAGTCTGCTCCACCGGTGCCCAGTCCGGGTCCGGTCGTCTGCTCTGCTCCTGCACCAGAGCAGTCCGCTCTACCGGTGCGCCTCCCCAGTCCGGTACGCCCAGTGCCGGCTCCCCGCACCCGACCTCCAGTGCGTACGCCCAGCCAGGTGCCTCCAGTGCTGGCTCCATGCACCCAACATCCGGTGCGCCTCCCCAGTCCGGTACGCCCAGTGCCGGCTCCCCGCACTCGACCTCCAGTGCGTGCACCCAGCCAGGTGCCTCCAGTGCCGGCCCGGTGTGCCTTCCCAGCCCGGAGCCTCCCGTAATGGTCCACGGCCCGGAGCCTCCCTTGATGGTCCACGGCCCGGAGCCTCCCGTGATGGTCCACAACCTTGAGCCTCCCGTGATGATCCACAGCCCGGAGCCTCCCATGATGGTCCACAGACCGCCCCGCTCCATAGCCGGAAGTCGCCTACACTGCTTTACACTGTCCTAACTCTGCTACTGCTTTACACTGTCCTAACTATGCTACTGCTTTACACTGTCCTAACTCTGCTACTGCTTTACACTGTCCTAACTATGCTACTGCTTTACACTGTCCTAACTCTGCTACTGCTTTACACTGTCCTAACTATGCTACTGCTTTACACTGTCCTAACTATGCTACTGCTTTACACTGTCCTAACTCTGCTACTGCTTTACACTGTCCTAACTCTACTACTGCTTTACACTGTCCTAACTATGCTACTGCTTTACACTGTCCTAACTCTGCTACTGCTTTACACTGTCCTAACTCTGCTACTGCTTTACACTGTCCTAACTATGCTACTGCTTTACACTGTCCTAACTCTGCTACTGCTTTACACTGTCCTAACTATGCTACTGCTTTACACTGTCCTAACTCTGCTACTGCTTTACACTGTCCTAACTATGCTACTGCTTTACACTGTCCTAACTATGCTACTGCTTTACACTGTCCTAACTCTACTACTGCTTTACACTGTCCTAACTATGCTACTGCTTTACACTGTCCTAACTCTGCTACTGCTTTACACTGTCCTAACTCTGCTACTGCTTTACACTGTCCTAACTATGCTACTGCTTTACACTGTCCTAACTCTGCTACTGCTTTACACTGTCCTAACTATGCTACTGCTTTACACTGTCCTAACTATGCTACTGCTTTACACTGTCCTAACTCTGCTACTGCTTTACACTGTCCTAACTCTACTACTGCTTTACACTGTCCTAACTATGCTACTGCTTTACACTGTCCTAACTCTGCTACTGCTTTACACTGTCCTAACTCTACTACTGCTTTACACTGTCCTAACTCTACTACTGCTTTACACTGTCCTAACTATGCTACTGCTTTACACTGTCCTAACTCTACTACTGCTTTACACTGTCCTAACTATGCTACTGCTTTACACTGTCCTAACTATGCTACTGCTTTACACTGTCCTAACTCTGCTACTGCTTTACACTGTCCTAACTCTACTACTGCTTTACACTGTCCTAACTATGCTACTGCTTTACACTGTCCTAACTCTGCTACTGCTTTACACTGTCCTAACTCTACTACTGCTTTACACTGTCCTAACTCTACTACTGCTTTACACTGTCCTAACTATGCTACTGCTTTACACTGTCCTAACTATGCTACTGCTTTACACTGTCCTAACTCTACTACTGCTTTACACTGTCCTAACTCTACTACTGCTTTACACTGTCCTAACTATGCTACTGCTTTACACTGTCCTAACTATGCTACTGCTTTACACTGTCCTAACTCTACTACTGCTTTACACTGTCCTAACTATCTTTCCTACCATTCTATTCTAGTTGTTATCCTCTTTCTATCAAGTGACATTTCCCTCTGGCTGCCTCCCAAATGGCTCCCTATTCCCTGTATGGTGCACTACTTTTGACCAGGGCCCTGGACACATCCACTGTGTGACATCTATTCTACAGGATAGTGTGTGCTGTTCATATCACATCCCACCTGGTACATACATACCCACCGCTGTGCAACAAGCCTCCTGACTGCCTGCCACATCTTCTAGCTCACTTGCATATCTGGCTTTTGGTTTTCCAGTCTGTGGCAATGGAAATCTTGGTAATCTCTTTGACAAACAGTGGCAGTGTGTACAATACTGTTGTGTGTCCAATTGATATCTGCCACCATCAGACTGTGTCTGCTCCGAGATAAGCAGATTCTCTCTGTCTGTTTACCATGCAGGTGCCAATATATTGTTCTGGTTTGTCTGCATACACTACCATATTGGGTAGAGTTTACCACTATATCTGTAGGCTATACTCATCTGTGCCTGTGTGTGTGTCTATGCCTGTGTGTGTGTGTGTGTGTGTGTGTGTGTGTGGTGTGTGTGTGTGTGTGTGTGTGTGTGTGTCTATGCCTGTGTGTGTGTGTGTGTGTGTGTGTGTGTGTGTGTGTGTGTGGTGTGTGTGTGTGTGTGTGTGTGTGTGTGTGTGTGTGTGTGTGTGTGTGTGTGTGTGTGTGTGTGTCTATGCCTGTGTGTGTGTGTGTGTGTGTGTGTGGTGTGTGTGTGTGTGCGCGCCTCCATGCCTGCCTGCCTCCATGCCTACCTGCCTCCATGCCTACCTGCCTCCATGCCTGCCTGCCTCCATGCCTGCCTGCCTCCATGCCTACCTGCCTCCATGCCTACCTGCCTCCATGCCTACCTGCCTCCATGCCTACCTGCCTCCATGCTTACCTACCTCCATGTCTACCTGCCTCCATGCCTACCTGCCTCCATGCCTGTGTTACAGCATGATATACAATCTGTACCAGGGAGGTTCAGTGTTACAGCATGATTTACAATCTGTACCAGGGAGGTTCAGTGTTACAGCATGATTTACAATCTGTACCAGGGAGGTTCAGTGTTACAGCATGATTTACAATCTGTACCAGGGAGGTTCAGTGTTACAGCATGATTTACAATCTGTACCAGGGAGGTTCAGTGTTACAGCATGATATACAATCTGTACCAGGGAGGTTCAGTGTTACAGCATGATTTACAATCTGTACCAGGGAGGTTCAGTGTTACAGCATGATTTACAATCTGTACCAGGGAGGTTCAGTGTTACAGCATGATTTACAATCTGTACCAGGGAGGTTCAGTGTTACAGCATGATTTACATTCTGTACCAGGGAGGTTCAGTGTTACAGCATGATTTACATTCTGTACCAGGGAGGTTCAGTGTTACAGCATGATTTACAATCTGTACCAGGGAGGTTCAGTGTTACAGCATGATTTACAATCTGTACCAGGGAGGTTCAGTGTTACAGCATGATTTACATTTTAAAGCAGTGTTCCCTGTTAGCAGAGACTGCATTCACGATAAACACTGCAAATGTCAGCTCAATCGGAAATGACCTGACATGTCTATCATGCAATCTGTAACGCTTCAGCAATACACAGTGAATACAGCCCCGACTCTGGCTGAGAGAAAACACCATGGACAGGCTTTCATTAAGCCATTCATTCATCTAATCAGACTGGTAGACTACCTGTATATCTCTGATTTAAGTGATGAAAATGCATGTTTTCCTCCACGTTGTTGAAGCTGGTTCTACATGAGTGACTAAAGCTTGGTGGTTTGGAGTGTCAACGCTGCCATCTAGTGTATCTATCAAATAGCAGTGTGTAGATACTAGACAGATGTTGGTAGATATCAAATAGCAGTGTGTAGATACTAGACAGATGTTGGTAGATATCAAATAGCAGTGTAGATCATCAGTCATCATGTCCTCCTATGATGAGCACCATCAGTCATCATGTCCTCCTATGATGAGCACCATCAGTCATCATGTCCTCCTATGTTTAGCACAATCAGTCATCATGTCCTCCTATGATGAGCACCATCAGTCATCATGTCCTCCTATGTTTAGCACCATCAGTCATCATGTCCTCCTATGATGAGCACCATCAGTCATCATGTCCTCCTATGTTTAGCACCATCAGTCATCATGTCCTCCTATGATGAGCACCATCAGTCATCATGTCCTCCTATGTTTAGCACCATCAGTCACCATGTCCTCCTATGATGAGCACCATCAGTCATCATGTCCTCCTATGATGAGCACCATCAGTGATAATCAAGCTTGTCCAACAGCAAGCCTTCTTTCAAGAGATGAAGATGCTTCAGAGAAGAGAGTCTTCCAATTCCAAACCCTCTTTTCTGCCTTGACCCTACCTTTGTGTCTTGCACAAAGAAGAGCAGAGCAAACGGATTCTGGGTCATCGGTGGAAGCAAACTAGAGGTCAAGCTGATACACGACTGTGTGTCAATGTAGGAAACTCAGACGACCTACTGAAGAGAAACAAACGGCTGAACTCCCCAAAGAGCGTGTTGAAGTCTCAGCTGCTTTTACATACATCGGTACGGACTGCTTTGGTCCAATCCTAATCAAGAAAGCCTGCAAATAATACAAAAGATATGGCCTGATCTTCACTTGCCTGGCTTCTCGAGCTGTCCATATCGAGATGCTTGAAGATCTATCGACAGATGCATTCATCAACGGTTTGAGGTGCTTCATCAGCCTCAGAGGAGCTCTTCGTCAACTCCACTGGGATCAGGGCTCTAACTTTATAGGAGCCAGAAACGAGTTCAAGGAATCATCCAAGCAGTGTGACACCAAGTTACTGGAAGTCTTCCTAGCTGACAAGCAGTGTGACACCAAGTTACTGGAAGTCTTCCTAGCTGACAAGCAGTGTGACACCAAGTTACTGGAAGTCTTCCTAGCTGACAAGCAGTGTGACACCAAGTTACTGGAAGTCTTCCTAGCTGACAAGCAGTGTGACACCAAGTTACTGGAAGTCTTCCTAGCTGACAAGCAGTGTGACACCAAGTTACTGGAAGTCTTCCTAGCTGACAAGCAGTGCGAGTTCATCTTCAACGCCCCCTCTGCTAGCCATGCAGGTGGTCTCTGGGAGTGTGAAATAAGGACTGTCAGTCATCATGTCCTCCTATGTTTAGCACCATCAGTCAAGTGCTAAATGACACTCTTAACCAGTGCCCAGGCAGACTTGATGACGCTCACTTAGAACACTGTTCTGTGAAGCCATGGCCATAAAGCACTAGAGCCATTAACACCCAATCATCTCATCATGATGAAGTCTCAAGTTGCCCTACAGCCTCCTGGGAGCTTTGTGAAGGAGGACCTGTATGCCACAAAGAGACGGTGCAGAGACCAGTATTTGATTGAACAGTTCTGGAGTCGCTGGAAAAGGGAGTATCTCCTCAATATTTCTACTGGACAGAAGTGGGACGTACCGCGGCGCAATCTCAAGGTGAATGATATAGTCATTATCAAAGATGACAACCTTCCCAGAAATCAGTGGCTGCTAGGCCGAGTGGTTGAAACCACTCAAGAGCGGACTGGTCTAGTTGACGAGTCAAGGTTCAAACAGGGGAACGCAGACCAATAAGACAACAGGATCGTTCATCATTGAGCTCCTTCTCCAGATGAACATGCCACACTTAACACTGCTGATATAAAAGCGGTCACATATTGTAGCCTAGAAATCCTGTATGATTCATCCATTCACTAGGTTTGTTCATCATAGCAGGACTTGGTGGGAGTGTAAATGGCCGCCAACTTGACTTTCCTGTGTAAACTGTCTGTTTGAAAGGTTACGTTACTAGTTCATGGCGGTAGCAAGGTAACGAGGCTTAAGAAAACAGCAACTTATCCTGAGATAAAAATGGACAGTGTGTTTCAAATAGTTCTGTTCATTTACTTTCTTGTCATAGCGTATAATGAGTTCACATACGTGAAGCTATAGATACATGTTATAGGATATTGATGTTATTTTCCTATATATATTTTCTATAGATTTCATGGTGCTTGAAGCGATAATTAAAGTGACAAAGAAATAAACCGTGGAGCATCAGTCGAGACTCCCTGTGTCTTATTCAAGCCAAGAGCTGTTACAGATACTAGACAGATGTTGGTAGATATCAAATAGCAGTGTAGATCATCAGTCATCATGTCCTCCTATGTTGAGCACCATCAGTCATCATGTCCTCCTATGTTGAGCACCATCAGTCATCATGTCCTCCTATGTTGAGCACCATCAGTCATCATGTCCTCCTATGTTGAGCACCATCAGTCATCATGTCCTCCTATGTTGAGCACCATCAGTCATCATGTCCTCCTATGTTTAGCACCATCAGTCATCATGTCCTCCTATGTTTAGCACCATCAGTCATCATGTCCTCCTATGTTTAGCACCATCAGTCATCATGTCCTCCTATGATGAGCACCATCAGTCATCATGTCATAATATTTCTGAGAGCAATAAAGAGATTACTTCCTACATTTACACTTTGTTGTTTTTTTAGAAAAAGACAAGCATACTATTATATACTATACACTGTTTATAGTATAGACTGCTATTCTATACTTTTCACTGTTATTCTATACTAAACACTGCTATTCTATACTAAACACTGTTATTCTATACTAAACACTGTTATTCTATACTATACATTGTTATTCTATACTATACACTGTTATTCTATACTATACACTGTTATTCTATACTATACACGGTTATTCTATACTAAACACTGTTATTCTATACTAAACACTGCTATTCTATACTAAACACTGCTATTCTATAGTAAACACTGTTATTCTATACTATACATTGTTATTCTATACTATACACTGTTATTCTATACTATACACTGCTATTCTATACTAAACACTGTTATTCTGTACTATACACTGTTATTCTATACTGAACACTGCTATTCTATACTAAACACTGTTATAGTATAGACTGCTATTCTATACTTTTCACTGCTAGTCTTGACTGGCATCCAAGTTAGTCTTGACTGGCATCCATGTTAGTCTTGACTGGCATCCATGTTAGTCTTGACTGGCATCCATGTTAGAAAGTAATATGAGGTTTTAATTCACACTAGCCTTGTCCAGCCAGTAGAGGGGGGTATTGTTGCAGTCTCTATTGGTCAGGGACAGTATTCATGAAGCAGCTCAGAGCAGGAGTCCTGATCTAGTATCAGGTCCCCCTTTATAGTCATTATTATAAAAGGCTAAACTGATCTTGATACCCTTTGAGAAATTAATAGCTGAAAAACAATATCTTACATCTATTTAAAAGCAAGGCCGCATGTCGCGTTATGGTGGACCAAGTCTTTAACTGGACATGAAATTGTGTTTCAAAATCTTTGTATTATATTTGTTATTCACAGAGACACTGTTTTTCACCAACTGTGATGCTCCATTAACACCAAATAATGTAGAAAACAATGTAAGGTATTAATGGTAATAAAGTCCAGCTTTATTTGGTCATAATCAGAAAACAGCATTTGTACATATTGTATAAGATCTTCAGTTCATTAAGAAGTGTGGTGATTCCTACTCCAGCATGGTGTATTCACAGTCTTGCTGATTCCACCTATTAGCAAACCACTAGTCTGTCTGTACACAGACAACAACTGACCAAAGTTACTGTACCAATGAGGGGGCCATTGAGGGATCTTGCAGAATTGGTCATGCTTTTTCTCTCACTTAAAAACCAATGATAGTTTGAAAGACAGACGTCAGCCTTTATAGTTCTATTGTTTGTTATGGTGTTTACTGAAGGGCATTTGAAATGTTGCTAAGGTTTTGGTCCTCAACACATTCCGGGTTTGATCCATGCATGACTGAGAAATCACAGTATACGTCCCAAATGGCAACCTAGTCCCTACTTTTGACCAGCAGAAGAATCCACCGGAGGTTTGAATACTGTAGACTACCTGGTGATGGACATCAACCGGAGGATGTTCAGAATACTGTAGACTACCTGGTGATGGACATCAACCGGAGGATGTTCAGAATACTGTAAACTACCTGGTCACCTCAAAAGGTCAGCTTTAAACAAAATCTCAGAACACTTCTCAACCACCTTAAGAGTGTTCTGATTGAAGTTAAGATCCAGGAGACATTGTAATAATTACAAATGTATAACAGTTTCAAGGGCTTGTGGCACTGTTTAATAATCAGATGTGACTTTAAAACAGAATAATCTATAATCCTTTAATTGAACGCAATATCTGGTTATGGTCTTAATGTCACTCTGCATTCTTGTCCACTGTGAGCATGAATTAAGTCAGATCAACACATATTGAACATGACTAGCATGGGTAACACAACGTTCTCATTAGGGGTGAATTAACTTTCAGTTTTACAAGCATTACATTACAGTATAGAATAACAGCACAGGAGAAAACCACATCGCTATGCTACTCTTATTTACGTCAAGGACTCCAGTCACACGAGCCACGGACTGTTTACTCTGTTACCATCTGACAAGCGGTATCTGAGTATCAGTTCTACCACCAGTCCATCAGACTGCTGAAAAGCTCAACTTCGCTGTCTCCCTGCACAGACCTGCACCTTAGAGACTATATGCACCTTAGAGACTATATGCACCTTAGAGACTATATGCACCTTAGAGACTATATGCACCTTAGAGACTATATGCACCTTAGAGACTATATGCACCTTAGAGACTATATGCACCAACTACCAACACATCCATCCCTTACACACAAGCACACAGTCTTGTTTTACTATCCTTGTGGGGACACAATTGATTCCCAGTCAAAATTCTATTTCCCCTAACCCTAACCCTAACCCTAACCCTAACCCTAACCCTAATCCTTACCCTTACCCTTAATCCTTATCCTTAACCCTTAACCTAACCCTAACCCTAACCCTAACCCTAACCCTAAACCTAAACCTAATCCTTACCCTTACCCTTAACCCTTATCCTTAACCCTAAACCTAACCCTAAACCTAATCCTTACCCTTACCCTTAATCCTTATCCTTAACCCTTAACCTAACCCTAACCCTAACCCT
The DNA here is from genome assembly GCA_023634145.1 of Thymallus thymallus. Lineage (NCBI taxonomy): Eukaryota > Metazoa > Chordata > Actinopteri > Salmoniformes > Salmonidae > Thymallus > Thymallus thymallus. The sequence goes on along the minus strand of CM042378.1, from coordinate 35,823,896 downwards.
AACCCTAACCCTAACCCTAACCCTAAACCTAAACCTAATCCTTACCCTTACCCTTAACCCTTATCCTTAACCCTAAACCTAACCCTAAACCTAATCCTTACCCTTACCCTTAATCCTTATCCTTAACCCTTAACCTAACCCTAACCCTAACCCTAACCCTAACCCTAACCCTAACCCTAATCCTTACCCTTACCCTTACCCTTAACCCTTATCCTTAACCCTAAACCTAACCCTAAACCTAAACCTAAACCTAATCCTTACCCTAATCCTTACCCTAAACCTAAACCTAATCCTTAGCCTTATCCTTAACCCTAAACCTAACCCTAAACCTAAACCTAAACCTAATCCTTACCCTAAACCTAATCCTTACCCTAAACCTAAACCTAAACCTAACCCTAATCCTAATCCTTACCCTAACCCTAACCCTAACCCTAACCCTAACCCTAACTCTAAACCTAAACTTTAAACCCTAATTCTAACCCTAACACTAATTCTAACCCTAGAAATAGTATTTTTCCTTGTGGGCAAAAGGTCCCCAGTTGGTCAAATTGTTGTCTGTTTACTATTCTTGTGGGAACTTCTGGTCTCCATGTCCACACTTACGCACTCAGAACTCATACGCACACACACTCCAACACACAGTCAATGCTGCTGTTGTATTTCATACTATTAATTCCACATTATCATATCATTATGCGTACTACCTCTTCTACTACTGGCTATCATTGATTATTGTACTGCGTTGTTGAGGGAGATGCACATCAGCATTTCTCTGCACCTTTCATACCTGCTGTAAACTGTGTACGTGACGAATACAATTACATTGGATTAGATAGCATCTCAACCTGTAGCTCTAGTCGATAGCAAGCCACACTAACATCTTGGACCAGAGCTACTCAACCTTCAGACCCAAGCAGGGAAGCAGTAGGGATCTTGTTAGAGAGAAGAGAAATCAGTTGTGTTGTAAACACCACTACTCAGACCATATGACACCTGAGACACGGAGCAGTCTGGGAAGAAGTTGGGGAAGGTCAGAGTACCCAGTGAGTTATTATCCTCTCTAGAACCAGACCCAGACCCAGACCCTGACCCTGACCCTGACCCTGACCCAGACCCTGTCACAGAGGAGTCAGACATAGAGTGGCAGAACAGTGTTGTCTGTGGTCCTGGGCCCGCCTGTACGCCTTCCCCTGCCTGACAGTACAGGGGTGTCTGTGGTCCTGGGTCCGTCCGTACGCCCTCCTCTGCCTTCTTAGAAGGAGAAGAGGTACTCCAAGGCTCTGTATACAAGAATCCTCCCACTAGATGGTGAGGGTCGTAGGGTGAGACCTGGTCTGTTATGTCCTGAGTCTGCTGGTGTTGGAGGATCCTACTGGGCATGCCCCGAGTCTGAAACACGTCCTGGTCAATGATCCTACTGGGCAGGCCCCGAATCTGAAACACGTCCTGGTCAATGATCCTACTAGGCAGGCCGCGAGTCTGAAACACGTCCTGGTCGATGATCCTACTGGGCAGGCCCCGAGTCTGAAACACGTCCTGGTCGATGATCCTACTGGGCAGGCCCCGAGTCTGAAACACGTCCTGGTCACTGATCATGTTACTGTAGTCCGGCCCCAGCAGGTCAAAGAAGTCGGCCGCCTCCGGGTTCCCCCCTCCCCGCTCCAGATCCCCCAGGAACATGCCTGAGGTGGAGGTGACTCGGGAGGTGGTGGTGGTGTTGGCCGGCTCAGTGAAGAAGGATGGGGGAAGGTTACGGTGCCTCAGGGGAGGCTTCTTGGCTCTCTCCCCCCTGACAGGCTCCTTGACAGAGTTGAAGAGGGCAGCCAGGCTCTTGCTCTGGAGGTTGGCCTGGAGCCCGTCCCGCTTGTGGAGGGGTTTGCCTTGCTGGAATGGGCTGGGCTGGGTCTGAGGCTGGGCCTGGGGCTGGGTGGGAGAGCCAGAGCCTTTTCTCTTATTGCCCCCTGCCCCTGGGCCTGGAGCTGCTGCTGGGCTCCCTGTTGGACTGATGATGCCTGTACATCTCTTGATCTGCTTCTGCAGGTACTTGCGGTGGTTGACTTTCCTTTTGGACTTGACCGGCTTGTCCAGAGCCAGTTTGATGTTGCTGGAGGCTGAGTCTATGAAGCTGAGTAGATCCCTGGTGGTTTCTCTGTATTCCCCTCTCTCCTCACTCTCCCCCAGCAGACTCCCGTCCAGGCTCTTATCCATGTCATACTCCATCATGACCGACCCAGGGAAACAGAAGTTCATGAACGGAGAGTTCATGATTGCAGTTTGAACAGCCATAACTACTCTGCTTCTAAACAGTGGCCTCGCCCTCAGCATCCGCTGCTCCTGCTAGTCCAGAATATAAAGAGCCTCTTCCTCGTCACAGCATGTCTCTTGTCCTGTGTCTGGGTAATGTTGGCACCTACAAGAAGCAAATCAGAAACTCGATTTCAGACTGTCACAAGAGACTAGTCCCAGGGTAGCTTCCCAGTGTGAAAAAGTGGTTGAAAATATGTATTCTCAATGTCTTTTCAACAAAAATATGTATTTTCAGCGTCTTTTTAACGTCTTTTGCTCATAGGGTTGGTCCAAACCCTTGGTTCTGAAGCCAGTTGTGAGGCTGGGCATGCAGCTCCTGTGAAGTCCACTCCTCTCCTCTCCAATGTTCCACTCCACAGCAGAACACAACAGAGACTGAACTGAGGGAACAGACACTTGTTGTTTGTGGAAACCAAAGCTGACGGAGAGAGATCTTTCAGGGGGCGGGGCTAGATGATGTCAGAACATCAAAGGGGAGGGGCAGAGGGACCCCGGGACTTAACTCTTTGCTTACGCCTGACCACCTGCAACTAAGAGAGATTTGTCTGAGCTTCCCCGCTGTGTCTCAAGACAATAGCCAGTGGTAGGGTTGGTTGGATCCTCCTTCCTCCTCCTTCAGTGTTTATGTGTGCTGTGAACCCAAACCATTCTTATGAAGCTTGAAGATATTAGTTTACTATGGAGGTGAAACTAGAATATCACTTTGGATCAATGTAATTCTTTAATGTTTTATGTTGTTTTATAATAGTTAGTTACATTTAAAAGGTTTTATAAGACTGTTGTCCCGGTGTAGAATATTATTTATAATGCTATAAGCATTATTCCATTTCTTCATTCTTACCAGCTTGATTGTTGGGTTTACATGCAGGACTTGCTATTTGTACCATCACACACCAAAAACAAACACACACCAAACTATGTAATCAAGACCCTACAGTTTACTATAATATTTTACAAAGGCTTCTTCTCCATTGGAAAATCCTGGTGCCCAAACAGGTACATATCTCTATAATATCTAGGATCAATTATAACTAATCCTGGTGCCCAAACAGGTACGTATCTCTATAATATCTAGGATCAATTATAACTAATCCTGGTGCCCAAACAGGTACGTATCTCTATAATATCTAGGATCAATTATAACTTATCCTGGTGCCCAAACAGGTACGTATCTCTATAATATCTAGGATCAATTATAACTAATCCTGGTGCCCAAACAGGTATCTCTATAATATCTAGGATCAATTATAACTAATCCTGGTGCCCAAACAGGTATCTCTATAATATCTAGGATCAATTATAACTAATCCTGGTGCCCAAACAGGTGTCTCTATAATATCTGGGATCAATACCCAAATATAACTATACTATTTAAAATAATCTTCCTGCGTGTTCCGTGTCTTAATCTGCTCATGGAACTAAAGTTGGAAGTTGATTTCTTGTTGGTCGGGTGGTGCATTCCCAGAGCAGTGGGAATTTTTGCTCGGTCCTGACAACTATTATAGCCGGTCTTTGACATACAGCCCTACAGGGTCTAAAGAGCCTCTATTATCCCCAGCCTCTGAAAGGGAGCTTTGTGCCAGGGATTCATTAAAGTGCACCTCACAGCCCCACAGTAAAATAGCCCCCTCAATAATGAACAGTCGATTTAACTGGAAAAGCTGGCGAAGGGGAATAAAGTGGTGGCTCTTTGTGCCAGAAGAGATGTTGACCTTAAGAAATACAGCTTGGTATGAAACTGCTTGCTGTTCCTGCTAGTGCTTACTGCTTCTGCTTACCGCTGTAAACAATAATAAGTTTACAGGAAGTCTCTTGGCTAACAGTGAATAGTGAATACCCAGAACACACTGAGAGATCCCTGGGAGTTTCACTGTGCCAAAGCTTGATCCTGATTTAAGTGAAAAAGCTGAAAGGAGGACATAGTATGAGGGGTTTTGGGGTATTTTGCTGGTGAGAGAGGAAATAATGCATAGGGATGGACGGAGGATTAAAAACAGTAAAAACATGTGTATCTATTTGAAGTAAAATAGACATTTGGATCACATAAATAACAAGCCTACAAACTGTTTTCTTTTAACAGTCGAATTTAGAAATCAATAATGTTCTATTAATGATAGAAAGCAGTCTTTGTAATAGTTTTTTAAAAATCATGAATGTATGTATAATAAAGCACTGTGTGTGTTTAATACAAGTATAAACTAAGTTGAAGCTATTTCCAGACACAGCCCTGATTGGCTGATAGGATGGTCTAGAGCCCACCCACTTACCCAGAAGAACAGTCATTGGTCTATTATAAACATATCACATTGATATGTCATGATGTGGGCCAAAAGTTCCATCCCACTTAAACAGGCTGAAATTACAGGCATGTTTTTAAAACAGTTCTTACACAAAAAAGGGCATTCACTTTAACAGAGTGTTATTTCACTTTAGTGTGTAAATATCATTAGAACATTTTACTGCACTGCCCCTTTAAACCATTTGGGCTTTTATGAAATAATTTTACAGCGTACACCCTCGGAGCTCTCTCCTCTCAGCCTGGTCTGAGGAACAGTTGGTGTAGCTGTTTTGGTCCAACAACAGAATTCCCAAGAATGGATTCTTTCTTCTTCCCTTTCTTGAAAGTGCATTTTAAGTCAGTGAATCATTTAGAGCTGGGAGAGGGAGAGGAGGGAGAGAGAGGGTCTGAGCGCTTTGAGAGAGGAAGGGTCCATCGAGAAACTGTTATTCTCATGTAAATTCCTGGGGGACAGTGGAAGTGATAGTACTGATCTGATTATCTGTGGCCCAACACAAGACCCGGTCTGAATGAGACGCTGAGAATAGCTGCTGACATTGAAGCAGAGTAAACAGTTGTAGGACAAGAAGAAACACAGCCCTGCTGTAAAAAAGAAGAAGAAACACAGCGCTGCTGTAAAAAAGAAGAAGAAACATAGCACTGCTGTAAAAAAGAAGAAGAAACATAGCACTGCTGTAAAAAAGAAGAAGAAACACAGCCCTGCTGTAAAAAAGAAGAAGAAACCTAGCACTGCTGTAAAAAACAAGAAGAAGCCTAGCACTGCTGTAAAAAAGAAGAAGAAACCTAGCACTGCTGTAAAAAAGAAGAAGAAACATAGTGCTGCTGTAAAAAAGAAGAAGAAACCTAGCACTGCTGTAAAAAACAAGAAGAAACATAGTGCTGCTGTAAAAAAGAAGAAGAAACATAGCGCTGCTGTAAAAAAGAAGAAGAAACCTAGCACTGCTGTAAAAAAGAAGAAGAAACATAGCGCTGCTGTAAAAAAGAAGAAGAAACACAGCACTGCTGTAAAAAAGAAGAAGAAACATAGCGCTGCTGTAAAAAAGAAGAAGAAACATAGCGCTGCTGTAAAAAAGAAGAAGAAACATAGCGCTGCTGTAAAAAACAAGAAGAAACCTAGCACTGCTGTAAAAAAGAAGAAGAAACATAGCACTGCTGTAAAAAAAGAAGAAGAAACATAGCGCTGCTGTAAAAAACAAGAAGAAACCTAGCACTGCTGTAAAAAAGAAGAAGAAACATTGGCTCCGCCCTGCTGGTCGCCTGTTAAACAGCTCCCATTGTTTGTGCGTAAATTGTTGTTTTAGTATGTTTTTTGTCGAGTTTTGTTGCAACAGTTGAACTATAATAGTTCAGGATTATGGAGTGCTACTGTTTTACGAAGGTTTTAGCGGTCCTTTTATCACTGAGGCACTTTTTATTTTTCTCAGTGCTGAACGTACATGCGAGTCCTCAATTATTTACAACCGAGCCCAGCTCCTGGATTTAGCACACGCAGCTCTACTGCACCCCTGGGAAAAGTTTGATATTCCGGACGTGTTGAAAAGGCGACGGCGTGGACGCAGGGCGGGATTGAAGTGTAAGGCAAAGCTGAGGAAGTACAAGCCGGCTATAAAGTCTATCATTATGGGCAACGTGAGATCGCTGCATAACAAGATGGACGAGATTCTGGGTTTGGTTCATGGACAAAGAGACTACAGGGAAGCTAGCCTATTGTGTTTTACAGAGACATGGCTGAATGATAACATCCCCATAGAGAACGTAACTATCAGTGGTTTCCAGACCATCAGAGCAGACAGGCATAGCGCTTCTTCCAGTATGAGCAAGGGAGGGGTCTGGCTTTATTAGTTAACAACAGATGGTGTAATCCAAGCCATATTACTGTTAAGGAACAGTTTTGTAGCCCGGACATTGAGCTGTTAGCCGTTAGCCTGAGACACTACTATTTGCCGAAGGAATTCACGGCAGCCATTGCTGTTATTGTTTACATCCCGCCCTCCGCTGACGCAAACACAGCGTGTGACGTCATCCACTCTGTTATCGCGAGGTTACAGACAACGCATCCCAGTGCTTTCTTTGCCAATTTCTGGGGATTTTAACCATGCATCTCTCTCTTCAACGCTGCCCACGTTCAAACAGTTCGTGAAGTGCCCAACCAGGAATAATACAACTCTGGACTTGTTATATGCTATTGTGAAGGATGCATACAACTCCACTGCACTCCCTCCCCTCGGTAGATCAGATCACAACCTTGTCCACCTCACCCCACTCTACAGGCCTATGGTCCAACAGCAGCCTGCGACCACTAGGACCATAAGGAGATGGTCCCCGGAGGCGAATGAGGCCCTACAGGACTGCTTTGAGACAACAGACTGGGATATGCTCTGTGAGGCTCATGGGGAGGACATTGATGGACTTACTGACTGCATAACGGACTATATACATTTTTGTGTAGACAACACTGTACCCACCAGGAAGGTACGCTGTTTTCCAAATAATAAACCCTGGGTCACCAGCGACCTGAAGGCCCTGCTGAATGAGAAGAAGAGGGCCTTCAAGGAGGGGGACAAGGACAAATTGAAATGTGTCAAGAGGGAGCTGAAGTTGCGGATTGCTGAGGGGAAGAGAGTGTATAAGGAGAAGATGGAGGACAAGCTGAGGCAGAGCTTGGTTTTTAACCAATTTTTTAACAGGTTCAATAGTGGCCCTGTCCACCTCCCCTCCAGCTCCCCAGCCCACACACCCTCACAGCTGTCCCACCCCCACTTTGCTCACAACACCTCTGTTGAGACAATCAGTGACCCCACCTCCGCCCCTGCTCCCTCTGGACTGATCCTCAACACCCGCCTTTCCCCCACCTGGGCTGGCTTTCACCACCAACCAAGTGAAGAGAGAGTTGGAGAGACTACATCAGTGGAAAGCGGCGGGCCCTGATGTCATCAGCCCAAGGGTGCTTAGGGTCTGTACTCCAGCGTCGCTGCAACCTTAGCCTGAGCATAGATAGATAGATAGATAGATAGATAGATAGATAGATAGATAGATAGATAGATAGATAGATAGATAGATAGATAGATAGATAGATAGATAGATAGATAGATAGATAGATAGATAGATAGATAGATAGATAGATAGATACTTTATTGATCCCCGAGGGGAAATTTCTTTGTCAAGCAGCTAGTCTAATAGCCGCCGTGGTGGGATGAGTCTGTGACTGAAGGTGCTCCGCTGCGTCATAACCATGGCATGCAGAGGGTGGTGACGTTGTCCATGATGGCCAGCAGTTTGGCCAGGATCCGTCTCTCCGCCACCTCCTCTAGAGTGTCAAGGATAATCCCCAGAACAGAGCTAGCCTTCCTGATCAGCTTATTTACCCGAGAAGCATCACCGACTTTTATGTTGGCGCCCCAGCACACCACTGCAAAAAACAGACTGGTAGAAGGTATGCAGTAGTTTACTGCACACGTTGAATGACCTGAGCCTCCTCAGGTCCTTTTTGTACAGGGCCCCGGTGTTACCAGCCCATTCCAGCCTGTTGTCCATATGGACTCCAAGGAGATTTATTGGCTGCCTTGAACTTTCTGAGTTGCAAAACTGTCTAGTACCCACATTTACTGTACAAAGGGTAACAATTACATAGAAACAGTCTATTACTGTTATCAGGGCCGGCCCTAGCTGTTTGGGGACGAGATTTGGTTTTCGGGCCTCCCACCTCGGGATAATTATTTCCTGTAATTCTCTCCATTTTGCCACGAGGCATAGAGAAAATGTTGTGGTTTTAAAGCAAATTGAGGGGGTTGGGGGCCCATTAGCGGCTGGGGGCCCTAAGCGACCCCTTATATCACTTATGCCCAGGGCCGGCCCTGACTGTTATGACATAGAAACAGTCTGTTACTGTTATGACATAGAAACAGTCTGTTACTGTTATGACATAGAAACATTATGTTAATGTTATTACATAGAAACATTATGTTAATGTTATTACATAGAAACAGTCTGTTACTGTTATTATATAGAAACATTCTGTTACTGTTATTACATAGAAACAGTCTGTTACTGTTATTACATGGAAACAGTCTGTTACTGTTATTATATAGATACATTCTGTTACTGTTATTACATAGAAACAGTCTGTTACTGTTATGACATAGAAACATTATGTTAATGTTATTACATAGAAACATTATGTTAATGTTATTACATAGAAACAGTCTGTTACTGTTATTATATAGAAACATTCTGTTACTGTTATTACATAGAAACAGTCTGTTACTGTTATTACATGGAAACAGTCTGTTACTGTTATTATATAGATACATTCTGTTACTGTTATTACATAGAAACAGTCTGTTACTGTTATTATATAGCAACATTCTGTTACTGTTATTACATAGAAACAGTCTGTTACTGTTATTACATGGAAACAGTCTGTTATTGTTATTACATAAAAACAGTCTGTTAGTGTTATTATATAGCAACATTCTGTTACTGTTATTACATAGAAACAGTCTGTTATTGTTATTACATGGAAACAGTCTGTTACTGTTATTATATAGATACATTCTGTTACTGTTATTACATAGAAACAGTCTGTTACTGTTATTATATAGCAACATTCTGTTACTGTTATTACATAGAAACATTCTGTTACTGTTATTACATAGAAACAGTCTGTTACTGTTATTACATAGAAACAGTCTGTTACTGTTATTATATAGAAACATTCTGTTACTCTTATTACATAGAAACAGTCTGTTACTGTTATTACATAGAAACAGTCTGTTACTGTTATTACATAGAAACAGTCTGTTACTGTTATTACATAGAAACAGTCTGTTACTGTTATTACATAGAAACAGTCTGTTACTGTTATTACATAGAAACATTCTGTTACTGTTATTACATAGAAACAGTCTGTTACTGTTATTACATAGAAACAGTCTGTTACTGTTATTACATAGAAACATTCTGTTACTGTTATTACATAGAAACATTCTGTTACTGTTATTACATAGAAACAGTCTGTTACTGTTATTACATGGAAACATTCTGTTACTGAGAAAAGCAGTAATATGTAATACCAAAATATGACTGACACAAAACTACACCAGGTCATATTAAGGTGAACATCATCAAACCCTGGTAATAAAACAGATTCATTTAACCCCTTTCTATGTCCTATCCAGTACACAGCTCCATATTGTTAAACATCGGCCATCACACCCTCCTCTTCCCCTGGAATGTACTCACTCAGCACCCACCACCACAAACCACCCCCCCCCCCCCAGACCCCCACCCAACACTACCCCCCAGGTACCCACCCTGTCCCCCACCCCACCCCACCCCACCCCACCCTCCTCAGGGTAATGTGATGCGACACCCACAACCCTAATCTCTTCCCATTAGTGTGTGGTCCCTGTCTGCTCTGTGACACACTCAAGAGCCCAGAGATCAGGCCCACACTAAGAACACAGTTGATTGATGGGAGTGTCAGGGGCACAGAAAGGGTCAGCCAAATTAATGACTGTGAGTTGCTATTCAGAGGAGAAAAGTTAAGGATCTGCTAGCAAGGGGAGCTATCGGACCTCCTCGCCTGTGGTTAGGTTATTTCTATACCAGGGAGGGACCTCTGAGATTTGGAAAAAATGTCATGAAAGTCTGGCTTTGTGTCTATCAATATACTAATATATACTAATATACTAATCATACCAAATGACCTGATAAACAAACCATGTCGAAGAAAGAAAGACCATTACCAGGGACCTCTGATAGTTGGACCAGTGAGACAAAGATCCAATCAGATCAAGCATTAACCGGCGATAGTCGACACCCACTTAGCTGATGTTTTGGCGAGGTCAGAGGTGTAGATGCGTTGGAGATGTCATATTAGTGAGCAGCTTCTCTTGATAATCGCCACGGAGACACACAGACCCACTCCTTTAGAAGTTCAAAAGGAGAAAGAGTAGGCTGTATAAAAGTAATGATGCTCAAATTGAAAACCATTCAATAAAATACAGAGTATTTCTCTCAGCCTAATGAAGGTGCAGGTTATATCTCCCTTTCTGGTGTTCAAACTGTTGTGGAAGTCTGTTGTTATAAACTGTTATGAACCCTACTTTTACAATACCACAATAACTGATAAGTTCAGGATTATTTTCCAAATAAATAATGTAGAAAACCATTTTTAAAAAACGAGTTATTACTACTGGTATTGCTGGTCACTGTGAAAGTTTACCCATGTTCTCAACTACAATGTCTGAGAGCAGTGACTTTAGTGTGAAACACAAAAACCCATCAGCTCTCCTTCTCTCCCTCTCTCCCTCCCTTCCTTTTCCCCTCCCCCTCCCTCTCTCCCAGTACCCCCCTGCCTCCCTCCCCCTCCCTCACCCTCTCTCCCAGTACCCCCCTGCCTCCCTCCCCCTCCCTCACCCTCTCTCCCAGTACCCCCCTGCCTCCCTCCCCCTCCCTCACCCTCTCTCCCAGTACCCCCCCTGCCTCCCTCCCCCTCCCCCTCCCTCTCTCCCAGTACCCCCCTGCCTCCCTCCCCCTCCCTCACCCTCTCTCCCAGTACCCCCCTGCCTCCCTCCCCCTCCCCATCCCTCTCTCCCAGTATCCCCCCTGCCTCCCTCCTATAACCTTCCAGCAACCCCTTCAACCACTCCACCCCTCTTTCCCTCCCTCCTTCCCACCCTCCCCCTCCTTCCCTCCCTCCCCCTCCCTCCCTGGGCCTCTCTCCCTGGCCATCCCCTTCCCTCCCTCCTTCCCACCCTGGCCCTCTCTCCCTCCTTCCCACCCTTCCCCTCCCTCCCTCCCTCCCTCCCTCCCTCCCTCCCTCCTTCCCACCCTCCCCCTCCTTCCCTCCTTCCCACCCTAGCCCTCCCTCCTTCCCCCCCTTTCCTCCCTCCCTCCTTCCCAACCTAGCCCTCCCTCCTTCACTCTCTGGCCCCCCATGTGTAGTATTAATAATATTACTAGCAGGGGTTAGCTGACGGGGGACCATGGCCCGTCTAGGCCCGTCTAGGCCCGTCTAGGCCCATCGAGGTACAGCAATATAAAAAGCTTTGAGGTTCCCAGCTGTATGAATCTGTTCCAGGGGGAATCCCACAGACTGTTCCGCATGGGGTTAGGGTCAACATTTCACTCCCACTAGTCACTGTGACTGTCTTCCAAATGGCACCCTATTCCCTATATAGTGCACCACTTTGGTCCTGGTCAAAAGTAGTACATTATATAGGAAATAGGGTGCCATTTGGGATGCAGACTGTGACTTTACCATACCAACCTCTATCACCTCCCACCAGGGCCTTTATTGGTCTCCTCCGATTGGCTCTTAATGCTTTTTTATTAAATCACAACCACATGCTACTGCTGTGTCTGGCAAAATAATGAATATATACACTGAGTGTACAAAACATTAGGAACACCTTCCTAATATTGACTTGCATCCCCACCCCACCCCACTTTTGCCCTCAGAACAGCCTCAGTTCATCAGGACATGGACTCTAGAAGGTGTTGAAAGCGTTCCACAGGGATGCTGGTCCATGTTGACTCCAATGCTTCCCACAGTTGTTTCAAATTGCCTAGATGTCCTTTGGGTGGTGGACCATTCTTGATATACACAGGAAAAGGTTTAGTGTGAAAAACCCAGCAGTGTTGCAGTTCTTGATACAAACCGGTGCGCCTGGCACCTACTACCATACCCTGTCACCTACTACCATACCCTGTCACCTACTACCATACCCTGGTACCTACTACCATAACCTGTCACCTACTACCATACCCTGGCACCTACTACCATACCCTGGCACCTACTACCATACCCTGGCACCTACTACCATACCCTGGTACCTACTACCATACCCTGGCACCTACTACCATACCGTTACCTACTACCATACCCTGGCACCTACTACCATACCCTGGCACCTACTACCATACCCTGTTACCTACCACCATACCCTGTTTAAAGGCACTTAAATATCTTGTCTTGCACATTCACCCTCTGAATGGAACACATACACAATCCATGTCTCAAGGCTTAAAAATCCTTCTTTAACCTGACTCCTCCCCTTCATCTACACTGATTGAAGTGGATTTAAAAAGTGACATCAATGAGGGATCATATTTCACCTGGATTCACCTGGTCAGTCTGTCATGGAACAGGATGGATATCTAGATAGTAGAACTCTGACGTTCAGCATGACGTTCAGCATGACGTTCAGCATGACGTTCACCATGACGTTCACCATGACGTTCAGCATGACGTTCACCATGACGTTCAGCATGACGTTCAGCATGACGTTCAGCATGACGTTCAGCATGACGTTCAGCATGACGTTCAGCATGTCTACACATGGCTAATTGTTGCACCAATGACTAGTCCATCAAATGTCCATATTTTTCAAATGTTCAATGTAGAATTCAGTTTGTGAGTATAGACTTGCCAAGATAGACAAAAACAGCATCAAAGTAAAATTGCTTTTAATCTGGGCAGAACACATGTCAATGAAAAAAGACATTAAAGGGATATTGCTTGACAGCCATTAAAGTCAATGGTAACACGACATGGAGAGACACTGCTGGGTCCAGCCCTTATACTGTCATTGTTAAATATGGGTCAAATCTGGACCAAATACAATTAATGCCGTAGTATAAAAACTGTAAACTACAAGTGAATGTTATCAATTATTTAAAAACTTAGAAACACTGACCAATGCTAATTCTAGTTTAACAAAAATGTCAATTACAAAGAATTGTAAACACTTACAAAAAGCGTACTTTTTTCCTGAGAGTTGTTAAATAAATATTTTCTGTACTAATTATCCAATTAACAAAATTGTTATTCTGATATTTGTAGAGTAAGCTATCACACAAATAATAAATACTCTAAATGAATGATCTAATCTGGTGTTGTGTGAAAATGTCTTTAATTTTCAAATTAAGAAAATATTTATTTAGTTTTTCATTTGATATTCAAGCCCTTTCTGACACGGATTGAAAAGCATACACCCATAAAAACAGACTTTGGCACGAAACAGAGAACACTGTAACCAATCATTGAAATCACTAACTCAAACATTGAAATAGCTACCTAACTAAACAGCTAATCACATCTTAGAGAATGTCTGTCTTATATGGCACCCTATTTCATATACTGTATAGTGCACTCCTTTTGAACAGGGACCATAGGGCTCTGGTCAAAAGTAGTGCACTATATAGGGAATAGGGTGCCTTTTGGGACGCAACCATAGGCTTAGTTTCAATGCCCACGCTAGCATATCACTTAGAATACATGTCCAATACATTGCTCCCTTCTAAGCAGTATGCTAGAGAGTAGTGCACTATATAGGCAATAGGGTGACATTTCAGAACTACCCTGGGTGTTTAAGTTCAGAGTGACTTAGCCTGGCAGTTTTAGTTCTGTTTGATTTAGTAATTGTAATTCAGAGTGCTTTAGCTTGGTATATGTAGTTCAGAGTGATTTAACCTGGGAGTTGTAGTTCAGAGTGATTTAGCTTGGTAGTTGTAGTTCAGAGTGATTTAGCTTGGAAGTTGTAGTTCAGAGTGATTTAACCTGGGAGTTGTAGTTCAGAGTGATTTAGCTTGGTAGTTGTAGTTCAGAGTGATTTAGCTTGGAAGTTGTAGTTCAGAGTGATTTAACCTGGGAGTTGTAGTTCAGAGTGATTTAGCTTGGTAGTTTAAGTTCAGAGTGATTTAGCTTGGAAGATGTAGTTCAGAGAGATTTAACCTGGGAGTTGTAGTTCAGAGTGATTTAACCTGGGAGTTGTAATTCAGAGTGATTTAGCTTGGTAGTTTAAGTTCAGAGTAATTTAAATTGGTAGTTGTAGTTCTGAGTGATTTAGCTTGCTAGTTGTAGTTCTGAGTGATCCACAGTTTGAAGTATTCCACCTCCAGGGCGCGGGCTGAGAGGACGGTGTGAGGGTCATACTCGTTGTTGTAGCGTAGGTCCAGGTGGTGAGCTCCGTCAGGTATCACTATGGCAACCACTGAGTCTGAGATGTTTCGGGTCACCCCGCCACTTGACCACGGGTCTAGTCCTCCGTTACTGTAACAGTTTAGAGGAGAGGTAACAATAAATCACATTTATTGATAAGGCAGTTTTATAAGGAAGGGGATTAAACGATGAAGAACATTAACATGAAACAACATGAAATGGCTGAACCTCTATTTAAGCAATAAGGCACAAGAGGCAGTTCTGTATCATGAATACAGTCACAGGTAAGAGGCAGTGTTGTATCATGAATACAGTCACAGGTAAGAGGCAGTTCTGTATCATGAATACAGTCACAGGTAAGAGGCAGTTCTGTATCATGAATACAGTCACAGGTAAGAGGCAGTTCTGTATCATGAATACAGTCACAGGTAAGAGGCAGTTCTGTATCATGAATACAGTCACAGGTAAGAGGCAGTTCTGTATCATGAATACAGTCACAGGTAAGAGGCAGTGTTGTATCATGAATACAGTCACAGGTAAGAGGCAGTGTTGTATCATGAATACAGTCACAGGTAAGAGTTAGTGTTGTATCATGAATACAGTCACAGGTAAGAGGCAGTTCTGTATCATGAATACAGTCACAGGTAAGAGGCAGTTCTGTATCATGAATACAGTCACAGGTAAGAGGCAGTTCTGTATCATGAATACAGTCACAGGTAAGAGGCAGTGTTGTATCATGAATACAGTCACAGGTAAGAGGCAGTGTTGTATCATGAATACAGTCACAGGTAAGAGGCAGTGTTGTATCATGAATACAGTCACAGGTAAGAGGCAGTGCTGTATCATGAATATAGTCACAGGTAAGAGGCAGTGCTGTATCATGAATACAGTCACAGGTAAGAGGCAGTTCTGTATCATGAATACAGTCACAGGTAAGAGGCAGTTCTGTATCATGAATACAGTCACAGGTAAGAGGCAGTTCTGTATCATGAATACAGTCACAGGTAAGAGGCAGTTCTGTATCATGAATACAGTCACAGGTAAGAGGCAGTTCTGTATCATGAATACAGTCACAGGTAAGAGGCAGTTCTGTATCATGAATACAGTCACAGGTAAGAGGCAGTTCTGTATCATGAATACAGTCACAGGTAAGAGGCAGTTCTGTATCATGAATACAGTCACAGGTAAGAGGCAGTTCTGTATCATGAATACAGTCACAGGTAAGAGGCAGTGTTGTATCATGAATACAGTCACAGGTAAGAGGCAGTGTTGTATCATGAATACAGTCACAGGTAAGAGTTAGTGTTGTATCATGAATACAGTCACAGGTAAGAGGCAGTGTTGTATCATGAATACAGTCACAGGTAAGAGGCAGTGTTGTATCATGAATACAGTCACAGGTAAGAGGCAGTGCTGTATCATGAATACAGTCACAGGTAAGAGGCAGTTCTGTATCATGAATACAGTCACAGGTAAGAGGCAGTTCTGTATCATGAATACAGTCACAGGTAAGAGGCAGTTCTGTATCATGAATACAGTCACAGGTAAGAGGCAGTTCTGTATCATGAATACAGTCACAGGTAAGAGGCAGTTCTGTATCATGAATACAGTCACAGGTAAGAGGCAGTTCTGTATCATGAATACAGTCACAGGTAAGAGGCAGTTCTGTATCATGAATACAGTCACAGGTAAGAGGCAGTGTTGTATCATGAATACAGTCACAGGTAAGAGGCAGTGTTGTATCATGAATACAGTCACAGGTAAGAGTTAGTGTTGTATCATGAATACAGTCACAGGTAAGAGGCAGTGTTGTATCATGAATACAGTCACAGGTAAGAGGCAGTGTTGTATCATGAATACAGTCACAGGTAAGAGGCAGTGCTGTATCATGAATACAGTCACAGGTAAGAGTTAGTGTTGTATCATGAATACAGTCACAGGTAAGAGGCAGTGTTGTATCATGAATACAGTCACAGGTAAGAGGCAGTGTTGTATCATGAATACAGTCACAGGTAAGAGGCAGTGTTGTATCATGAATACAGTCACAGGTAAGAGGCAGTGCTGTATCATGAATACAGTCACAGGTAAGAGGCAGTGTTGTATCATGAATACAGTCACAGGTAAGAGGCAGTGCTGTATCATGAATACAGTCACAGGTAAGAGGCAGTTCTGTATCATGAATACAGTCACAGGTAAGAGGCAGTGTTGTATCATGAATACAGTCACAGGTAAGAGGCAGTGCTGTATCATGAATACAGTCACAGGTAAGAGGCAGTTCTGTATCATGAATACAGTCACAGGTAAGAGGCAGTGTTGTATCATGAATACAGTCACAGGTAAGAGGCAGTGCTGTATCATTAATACAGTCACAGGTAAGAGGCAGTGTTGTATCATTAATACAGTCACAGGTATGAGGCAGTGTTGTATCATGAATACAGTCACAGGTATGAGGCAGTGTTGTATCATGAATACAGTCACAGGTATGAGGCAGTGTTGTATCATGAATACAGTCACAGGTATGAGGCAGTGTTGTATCATGAATACAGTCACAGATATGAGGCAGTGTTGTATCATAAATACAGTCACAGGTAAGAGTTAGTGTTGTATCATGAATACAGTCACAGGTAAGAGTTAGTGCTGTATCATGAATACAGTCACAGGTAAATGGTGTTGTTCAGCCTGATGTGATGCTGTATTCATGATTTATATTGCTTTTATAAAACTGTTGCCAACATATTAAAATAACAATTTATTACATATTTTCATTAAAACTTTATTTTGATAAGTAAATCCATACAATGTAATTATTCCACCAGAAAATATCGTCCGGACAAAAATCTGATTGTTGGTTATTTTGGTCATGTTGCTACAGACGCTAGCCAGTCATTCATTACTTTTGAATAGTTGCTATTCAAAAGGACTGGTCGTCCGTTCTAAACAAAATGGTTGCTATGCAGGCTGGATAATGTTATTATCACTTGCTAGCTAGCTCAGCTAACTCAGCTGCATTTTTGTTTACTTGGATATGTCCATGATAATGACGATGATGCGTGATTTCGACTGGCTCAGAACAATTATTTAAGCATTAAGGCATGAGAACCTGTTGATTATCGTGAATAACGCATGGCGAGGGCTGTACTTAGGCATGATGCCAAACTCCAGGTCCAAGTTATATTGACCTGTCCAGGAACAATTCCAGTCGCAATCTCTAGTTACATGGTCAGGTAAATATTCTGTCGCTCACTCACTAAAATCAGCAGGTGTTAGTTTACCTGAAGATGATGTTGCTGTGAGAAGCGATGTCCAGTCCTCCGTAGACTGTGCATGTCCAGTCAGCCCGTGGACGCACCCCGAACAGGGCATGGCACTCATCTGAGAAGGCCTGGAAGTTCCAGTCCTGGGGCTCAAACATGTCCTGCACCCCATCAGTACAGAGTGGCATCACCATTTCTGTACACGCCTGGAGGAGGGAGAGGGGGAGAGGAGCAGTTAAGGACTGAGAGCAAGGCAACCTACTGCTCTTCAGACATCTAAATATTTTACTGCATAGGCTAACAGGGTCCCACACAAATAGAGGACCAGACTAACAGGGTCCATATAGAGGACCAGACTAACAGGGTCCATATAGAGGACCAGACTAGAGGGTCCCCACACATACATTGCTTGATCTGGACCAGAGATGCTCCCCAATTTGAGGAAGACCCTGAAGAGAAATATGAATGTGAAATGGAACCCTATTCTCTATCCCAGGGGTAGGGGGGAACATCATAATAATATGAATGTGAAATGGAACCCTATTCTCTATCCCAGGGGTAGGGGGGAACATCATAATAATATGAATGTGAAATGGAACCCTATTCTCTATCCCAGGGGTAGGGGGGAACATCATAATAATATGAATGTGAAATGGAACCCTATTCTCTATCCCAGGGGTAGGGGGGAACATCATAATAATATCAATGTGAAATGGAACCCTATTCTCTATCCCAGGGGTAGGGGGGAACATCATAATAATATGAATGTGAAATGGAACCCTATTCTCTATCCCAGGGGTAGGGGGGAACATCATAATAATATCAATGTGAAATGGAACCCTATTCTCTATCCCAGGGGTAGGGGGGAACATCATAATAATATCAATGTGAAATGGAACCCTATTCTCTATCCCAGGGGTAGGGGGGAACATCATAATAATATCAATGTGAAATGGAACCCTATTCTCTATCCCAGGGGTAGGGGGGAACATCATAATAATATGAATTTTAAATAATCCTGTTTACATGGAACATCTGAAATCAGGCTACCTGATGGGACTTGGATGAATGCAGAAAATCACCAATCAAAATAAACGTTCTACCACAGCGACCATTATATTTTTGTGAAAACTATTTGATTCTGAATTCGGACATATAAAGTCTGTATGTGAAAATTATTTCTAAGATGCATACTCAGTTTTTCCGAACTCACTTCACTCGCGCAAATTAAGGAAGCTTGCGCTGCTCGGGCTAGCTAGCACATACGCTGATCAAATACACCGCTGGAACTCTGATTAAGGGGTTTACATAACCTAATAATTTGAAAGATTGTCCAGAAAACCAGGTGTTTTAGCCGGTGTATGCTTACTTTGACCATACGCCGATTAAGATAAGCAGAGTAAGGTGTTTACATGACTAACACCGATTAAAATAAGCAGAGTAAGGTGTTTACATGACTAACGCCGATTAAGATAAGCAGAGTAAGGTGTTTACATGACCAACACCGATTAAGATAAGCAGAGTAAGGTGTTTACATGACTAACGCCGATTAAGATAAGCAGAGTAAGGTGTTTACATGACTAACACAGATTAAGATAAGCAGAGTAAGGTGTTCACATGACTAACACCGATTAAGATAAGCAGAGTAAGGTGTTTACATGACTAACGCCGATTAAGATAAGCAGAGTAAGGTGTTTACATGACTAACGCCGATTAAGATAAGCAGAGTAAGGTGTTTACATGACTAACACTGATTAAGATAAGCAGAGTAAGGTGTTTACATGACCGTACACCGATTAAGATAAGCAGAGTAAGGTGTTTACATGACTAACACCGATTAAGATAAGCAGAGTAAGGTGTTTAAATGACTAACACCGATTAAGATAAGCAGAGTAAGGTGTTTACATGACTAACACCGATTAAGATAAGCAGAGTAAGGTGTTTACATGACTAACACCGATTAAGATAAGCAGAGTAAGGTGTTCACATGACTAACACCGATTAAGATAAGCAGAGTAAGGTGTTTACATGACTAACGCCGATTAAGATAAGCAGAGTAAGGTGTTTACATGACTAACGCCGATTAAGATAAGCAGAGTAAGGTGTTTACATGACTAACACCGATTAAGATAAGTAGAGTAAGGTGTTTACATGACTAACACAGATTAAGATAAGCAGAGTAAGGTGTTTACATGACTAACGCCGATTAAGATAAGCAGAGTAAGGTGTTTACATGACTAACACAGATTAAGATAAGCAGAGTAAGGTGTTTACATGACTAACACCGATTAAGATAAGCAGAGTAAGGTGTTTACATGACTAACACCGATTAAGATAAGCAGAGTAAGGTGTTTACATGACTACACCGATTAAGATAAGCAGAGTAAGGTGTTTACATGACTAACGCCGATTAAGATAAGCAGAGTAAGGTGTTTACATGACTAACACCGATTAAGATAAGCAGAGTAAGGTGTTTACATGACTAACACCATACTCTGCCTTCTGACATAACCAGTTTAATATCTAATTATTAGTGTGCATGTAAACATACTCAATGAGTCATGATCACATTTATTATTTTATTGGTGGGAATACTTGGGAACAGATTTCCTTAATCAAACTCATTTTTAACAGCGTTCCTGGTGTTTTTACAGTCCACTACTTGACTAGAACCCTATTCTCTGTACAGTGCACTACTTGACTAGAACCCTATTCTCTGTACAGTGCACTACTTGACTAGAACCCTATTCTCTGTACAGTGCACTACTTGACTAGAACCCTATTCTCTGTACAGTGCACTACTTGACTAGAACCCTATTCTCTGTACAGTGCACTACTTGACTAGAACCCTATTCTCTGTACAGTGCACTACTTGACTAGAACCCTATTCTCTGTACAGTGCACTACTTGACTAGAACCCTATTCTCTGTACAGTGCACTACTTGACTAGAACCCTATTCTCTGTACAGTGCACTACTTGACTAGAACCCTATTCTCTGTACAGTGCACTACTTGACTAGAACCCTATTCTCTGTACAGTGCACTACTTGACTAGAGCCCTATTCTCTGTACAGTGCACTACTTGACTAGAACCCTATTCTCTGTACAGTGCACTACTTGACTAGAACCCTATTCTCTGTACAGTGCACTACTTGACTAGAACCCTATTCTCTGTACAGTGCACTACTTGACTAGAACCCTATTCTCTGTACAGTGCACTACTTGACTAGAACCCTATTCTCTGTACAGTGCACTACTTGACTAGAACCCTATTCTCTGTACAGTGCACTACTTGACTAGAGCCCTATTCTCTGTACAGTGCACTACTTGACTAGAACCCTATTCTCTGTACAGTGCACTACTTGACTAGAACCCTATTCTCTGTACAGTGCACTACTTGACTAGAACCCTATTCTCTGTACAGTGCACTACTTGACTAGAACCCTATTCTCTGTACAGTGCACTACTTGACTAGAACCCTATTCTCTGTACAGTGCACTACTTGACTAGAACCCTATTCTCTGTACAGTGCACTACTTGACTAGAACCCTATTCTCTGTACAGTGCACTACTTGACTAGAACCCTATTCTCTGTACAGTGCACTACTTGACTAGAACCCTATTCTCTGTACAGTGCACTACTTGACTAGAACCCTATTCTCTGTACAGTGCACTACTTGACTAGAACCCTATTCTCTGTACAGTGCACTACTTGACTAGAACCCTATTCTCTGTACAGTGCACTACTTGACTAGAACCCTATTCTCTGTACAGTGCACTACTTGACTAGAACCCTATTCTCTGTACAGTGCACTACTTGACTAGAGCCCTATTCCCTATTTAGTGCACTACCTTTAACCAGAGCCCTATATAGGGAATAGGGTGCCATTTCAGAAAGAGCCTGTGAGTTTGTGTTACCTGGTAGTACCAGCCGATGAAGCCCAGGTTCCCTGTAGCCGTAGAGGAGGTGTTGAGACAGGGAGAGTTCCCTGTGTAGTTATAGTAAACCTTCATAGCTTCAGAGATACCACCTAACAACTGGTAGTCTGACACGCTGCTGGGGTCAAACCCAAGGTGCTTGCACACCACCTGGAACAAACAAGAAAATATATCACAGTTGTAGAGGAATATAAAAAGCAGGCAGACAGTTTGTGCTTAGAAATTACAATTATTGTCTCTGTAAACTAAATACAGGATATTTTTGGTCAGTGTTCTTCACATGGAGCACAAACATGGAAGAATTACTAATTAATTAATACATTTATGGCAAACCCGCTAATCACACAGTAATACAGTATTAAGTAAGAGTTTAACCCTTTAAGCTCTTCACAGACAAACGCCAAGCTTAAGTTCCATTTCAGTCCAAATCCAATTGGCTCACCGTTAAAAAGTTATCTCTGGTCTCGGAGCTGTTTACCGTTTGTTTTCTCATAAACACCATTTCACTTCAAAATGTACTGTCTCATTTGCATATTCAATTGAGTGGAACCGAACTAAAGGCTTAAATGTATTAGCTCTGCGCTTAGCAAGAGAGGAGTCATATTTAGTTTAGCCATGCATGATGATGTTAAAAGGTTTAATGACCTAGCTATGGTTCCCCTCCGCCCCATTCTCACCCTACCAGGACAACTTCTCAACTTATGAAAGTGACTGTTTCATCTGAAGTAACGGTTACTGCAGTTGAGATACATTTAAATAGGATTTTTATCGTTACTGGTTTGCTTTCATACATAGTTACTGTATTGGTAGTTGTTATGGTAGCAGCAGAGTTTGCTGCCTGTCCTGGCGCTAGCTGTTTTTGTTCTGTCAGTCTTTGTGAGGCTGCTGGAGAGAGAGACTGTAGCTGCCTGTTAGGACGTTGGAGTGGAGTTCTGGCAGAATGGAGGCTGTTACTGAGGCTTTTGTCTACAGACGGGCTGGGGAGGAGGAGGAGGAGGAGGAGGAGGAAGGGGGAGGAGGAGGAGCGGGGAGGAGGAGGAAGGGGGAAGAGGAGGAAGGGGGAGGATGTTGATGGATGGATGAGAAGGAGGAGGAGAGCTACAGGCATGTCTGAACCACAGATTTATACCATGAAAAAAACTCTATCAATTGCTCTAAAGCATCTTCTCTCTACTTTTCAGATAGGATTAGTCTCCTACATTCATCTTTGCCAACAGATTTCCCCCCTTTAAGCCCTCAGTACTCCCTTCCCACAGTCACTCACATAATCACATTAGCTTTGTCATTTAAAAAAGCTCACTGCCTTAACCGTTTAAACCACCCATTCAATACTCTGCTAACCTGCTGCACCACTAGGGGATTTAGGATTCATATATTGGTTTTTTTAACTTGCTAAACTTGCACTGAAAGTGATTGAAACAGTAATAGAAGAGTGAATAGCTCATGGAACTCATAGGCTTGTTGGAGCACCTTGGGAGGGTGAGCAAACACTAGCAGTGTTTAGAGTTTAGTGTTTAGGGTTTAGTGTTTAGGGTTTAGGGTTAATGGTGATCCTTGGTTGGTGACGTGACATAGATAGATAGATAGATAGGTACTTTATTGATCCCCCGGGGGGGAAATTTCATAAAGCGGGTGGTGGGTACAGTACAGGGATCACTGAGTCCTTCAGCCTTCTATAACAGCCTCAACAGTACAGGGATCACTGAGTCCTTCAGCCTTCTATAACAGCCTCTACAGTACAGGGATCACTGAGTCCTTCAGCCTTCTATAACAGCCTCAACAGTACAGGGATCACTGAGTCCTTCAGCCTTCTATAACAGCCTCTACAGTACAGGGATCACTGAGTCCTTCAGCCTTCTATAACAGCCTGTACAGTACAGGGATCACTGAGTCCTTCAGCCTTCTATAACAGCCTCTACAGTACAGAAGCACTTCTGAGGCTCTATCCCTCTCTCTCTCTACCTCTCTCACTCCCTCACTCTTTTGCTCTCTCTCTGTTCTCTCTGTCTTCTCTCTCTCTCTCCAATGGAAACGCTAAGATCTCAGGGAGTGTGCAGCTGAAAAGCTCAATCGAGGAGAAAATAATGGTGTCTTCAGTTGTAGCTGCTCTTCTGAAGAGAAAAGCAGCCTCACAATCCTTACAATCCTCACAAGAAATGTACGCATCCCAAATGGCACCCTGTTTCCTATGTAGTGCACTACTTTGACCAGAGCCGTTCTGGTTAAAAGTTGTGCACTACATTGGAAACAGGGTACAATTTTGGACCTACCCATTATGAATATAATGATGAATTTATTATGAATATGAATGCAGTTAATTGACAGCTGTAGTAAACAAATACTACAAAATAAAAGAAAGACCACACCACCCACTTGTAACACTACAAGAATGACTGAATGAACCATTTGAATCAACGAGAGCGAGGCTGTGGCAGGCCAGCTAATATAAAGGAGGCAGGCCAGCTAATATAAAGGAGGCAGGCCAGCTAATATAAAGGAGGCAGGCCAGCTAATATAAAGGAGGCAGGCCAGCTAATATAAAGGAGGCAGGCCAGCTAATATAAAGGAGGCAGGCCAGCTAATATAAAGGAGGCAGGCCAGCTAATATAAAGGAGGCAGGCCAGCTAATTGGGTAGTACAGGTTGAATGGATTTAGTGAGGTAGAAAGAAAATAATTGTTGCTAATGTGATTTTTCACTTTCCTTGTTTTTAAAATGTTCTGTATGTTGGGTAAGTAAAACATATTTTTAAATACATTATTATGAAATATATACATATTTGATATATATTTACCTGTATTGGCCAGCGTGGGAGAGGTTGGAGGAAGTTAGCTTCGTAGGGATAGTCAACCATGGCCAGATTCACCCAGGTCTCTTGGAGCCAGGCCTTGAAACCTTCCAAGTCCGTCTTCTTGAGCGGGGAGCATAAGATAAACTCACCGGACAGCCATTGAAGACCATCATCTGTACAGACATGAGTTAACTAGCTTTAAACTAGCTTTGTGTGTGTGTGTGTGTGTGTGTGTGTGTGTGTGTGTGTGTGTGTGTGTGTGTGTGTGTGTGTGTGTGTGTGTGTGTGTGTGTGCATGCAAGCGTGTTTATTTGTTTGTTTGTTTGCATTCAGACAGGATAATTCATCCCACCAGTTGCTATGATGTTGTCATTCAGACAGGATAATTCATCCCACCAGTTGCTATGATGTTGTCATTCAGACAGGCTAATTCATCCCACCAGTTGCTATGATGTTGTCATTCAGACAGGATAATTCATCCCACCCGTTGCTATGATGTTGTCATTCAGACAGGCTAATTCATCCTACCAGTTGCTATGCTGTTGTCATTCAGACAGGCTAATTCATCCCACCAGTTGCTATGCTGTTGTCATTCAGACAGGCTAATTCATCCTACCAGTTGCTATGCTGTTGTCATTCAGACAGGCTAATTCATCCCACCAGTTGCTATGATGTTGTCATTCAGACAGGCTAATTCATCCCACCAGTTGCTATGATGTTGTCATTCAGACAGGCTAATTCATCCCACCAGTTGCTATGATGTTGTCATTCAAAGACAGGCTAATTCATCCCACCAGTTGCTATGATGTTGTCATTCAAAGACAGGCAAATTCATCCTACCAGTTGCTATGAAGTTGCCATTCAGACAGGCTAATGCATCCTACCAGTTGCTGTGATGTTGTCGATGGCCTTCCAGGACCTCCTGATATTAACGTCACAGTTCAGTCCACTCCTGGCGAAGTCCTGAGTGACTATCTTATAGAAGTCTCCACAAGGAACCATGTCAGGGAACTGCCATATGGGAGCAGAGGCAGCCAGAGCTCTGGAATACACAGAGAGACAGTTAGAACACATTATTAACCACACAGAGGCAGCCAGACCTCTGGAATACACAGAGAGACAGTTAGAACACATTATTAACCACACAGAGGCAGCCAGACCTCTGGAATACACAGAGAGACAGTTAGAACACATTATTAACCACACAGAGGCAGCCAGACCTCTGGAATACACAGAGAGACAGTTAGAACACATTATTAACCACACAGAGGCAGCCAGACCTCTGGAATACACAGAGAGACAGTTAGAACACGTTATTAACCACACAGACACTAAAATACATTGATGTACTCTACAACTAGTCTATTTGCCTTATCTTTATCTTATTTAAGCCTATTAAAAGCGTGTGCCCTCAGGCCTGTTGAGAAGATACATTTATTCCCATACCTAAGAATAATAAAGCCTTTACTGGCTCAAATAGCCGACCAATCAACAGCCGACCAATCAGCCCTGAAAGAAATGGTGTTTGACCAGATATAATGCTATTTTACAGAAAACAAATTGACAACAGACTTTCAGCATGCTTATAGGGAAGGACACTCAACAAGCACAGCACTTACACAAATTACTGATGATTGGCTGAGAGAAATTACGTCTGACCCTTGGATGTACACAGAGAGCTAACATAAATAATACGCATTTCAATCTCTCCTGGCTCAAAGTGGAGGAGAGATTGACTTCATCACCACGTGTATTTATGAGAGGTATTGACATGTTGAAAGTACCGAGTTGTTTGCTTGAACTACTGGCACACAGCTCAGACACCCATGAATACCCCACAAGACATGCCACCAGTGGTCTCTTCACAGTCCCCAAGTCCAGAACAGACTATGGGAGGCGTACAGTACTACATGGAACTCTATTCCACATCAAGTAACTCATCAAGTAACTCATGCAAGCAGAACATTTTATTTAAAAAGTGTAAAAATACACCTTATGGAACAGCAGGGACTGTGAAGCCACACAAACACAGACACATGCATACACACACACAATAACATATGCACTATACACACACATTATAGATATGTGGTAGTAGAGTAGGGGCCTGAGGGCACACACTTAATATGTTGTAAACAAATATATATGTACTAACGGGGATCCATAATAAACCCCAGGAAGAGTAGCTGCTGCCTTGACAGGAACTAACGGGGATCCATAATAAACCCCAGGAAGAGTAGCTGCTGCCTTGACAGGAACTAACGGGGATCCATAATAAACCCCAGGAAGAGTAGCTGCTGCCTTGACAGGAACTAATGGGGATCCATAATAAATACAAATACAAATTACATTAATGGGGTATTTATCTCTTTAAAAATAGAAAAAGAGGCCTGAACACTTTAAAGCTGACGTTTAAGGTCTGAGTTAAGATTTTCATCAGGTCAAATACCACCCTATTACCTATAAAGCACACTACTTTTGACCAGAGCCCTATGAGCCCTGGTCAAAAGTAGTGCACAATCTAAAAAATAGGGCACCATAGAGGCCGTACAGTATCTCTTACCCAACAACAACATTAGGGTATTTCATTCTCATCCAAGCAGAGAGCATCCCTCCGTAGGACCCTCCGATGGCAATCACAGGACTGAGCTGAGCTCCAGGCACCGTCCTCTTCAGTTCTCTGATCAGCACAGAGAAGTCAGCCAGCGCCTGCTCTGACGTCAGATAGTTCAGGTGCTTGGCGTCCTGTTCGTGAAGACAAAGCATGTTTAAAGACTGTTGTTGCTCAACATCTAATAAAAACCAGCACATAATATTTAAAACATTATACCATGTGTGTGCAAAGGCATAACGGTCATTTACACTGTAGGAGTCTTGTCCAAACGGCAGGGACTCTCCATAGTAGCGGTGCTCAGCAAACACCAACATGGCTCCCAGTTCCTCTGCAACGTCCCACATGAAACCCTCCAGACAAGAGTACAAGTAAGTCTAAATATTCTAATACATGATGCAAGGCATACTGTATAGATCAATACATTCCAGAACAGAGAAGTGGTTATTATTACAGTGTTATTGCAGAACCAGGTAATGTCTCCTTCATTGCCGGTGTAGAACAGGATAGGCCCTCCCTCCTGGTGCCAGTGTTCATTATTAACCAGATATCTCTGCTTAAAGGTGCCATCCTCCAGGAAACCAAAGTGGTCAATCTGTAGGGACAGAGAAATACAGGAGATAAATAACATGATTGACACCATTATAGGTGTTACTGAAACAGTGTCTTTTGAAAAACCATGAAGAAATCTAAATGATGGCTGAAATACTCTTTTACATCAAACCTAGTCTCTGAGACATTCATATTTAGCTTGAGATGAGATGAAGAGAGGGCCACATTTTAAAGCCAGTTAAAATGTGGCCCTGATTTCAAGTGCCAATGGAAACTGGGCTTCAGCAGGCTGTGAAGCTGAGAACCAATGGCTATCCTCAGGTTCCAGTTCTCCTCAGAAAGAAACCTTGTAAAGGTTCCAGTTCTCCTCAGACAGACACCTTGTCAAGGTTCCAGAGTTCTCCTCAGACAAACACCTTGTAAAGGTTCCAGTTTTCCTCACACAGACACCTTGTAAAGGTTCCAGTTCTCCTAAGACAGACACCTTGTAAAGGTTCCAGTTCTCCTCAGACAGACACCTTGTCAAGGTTCCAGTTCCCCTCAGAGAGACACCTTGTAAAGGTTCAAGTTCTCCTCAGACAGACACCTTGTTAAGGTTCCAGCTATCCTCAGACAGACACCTTGTAAAGGTTCCAGCTATCCTCAGACAGACACCTTGTAAAGGTTCCAGTTCTCCTCAGACATACACCTTGTCAAGGTTCCAGTTCCCTCAGACAAACACCTTGTCAAGATTCCAGTTCTCCTCAGACAAACACCTTGTAAAGGTTCCAGTTCTCCTCAGACAGACACCTTGTAAAGGTTCCAGTTCTCCTCAGACAAACACCTTGTAAAGGTTCCAGTTCTCCTCAGACAAACACCTTGTAAAGGTTCCAGCTATCCTCAGACAGACACCTTGTAAAGGTTCCAGTTCTCCTCAGACAAACACCTTGTAAAGGTTCCAGTTCTCCTCAGACAGACACCTTGTAAAGGTTCCAGTTCTCCTCAGACAAACACCTTGTAAAGGTTCCAGTTCTCCTCAGACAGACACATTGTAAAGGTTCCAGTTAT
This sequence comes from Thymallus thymallus, assembly GCA_023634145.1. Classification (NCBI taxonomy): domain Eukaryota; kingdom Metazoa; phylum Chordata; class Actinopteri; order Salmoniformes; family Salmonidae; genus Thymallus; species Thymallus thymallus. The sequence continues at coordinate 35,795,151 of CM042378.1, read as the reverse complement.
CCTAAGACAGACACCTTGTAAAGGTTCCAGTTCTCCTCAGACAAACACCTTGTAAAGGTTCCAGTTCTCCTCAGACAAACACCTTGTAAAGGTTCCAGTTCTCTTCAGACAAACACCTTGTAAAGGTTCCAGTTCTCCTCAGACAAACACCTTATAAAGGTCCAGTTCTCCTCAGACAGACACCTTATAAAGGTTCCAGTTCTCCTCAGACAGACACCTTGTAAAGGTTCCAGTTCTCCTCAGACAAACACCTTGTAAAGGTTCCAGCTATCCTCAGACAGACACCTTGTAAAGGTTCCAGTTCTCCTCAGACAAACACCTTGTAAAGGTTCCAGTTCTCCTCAGACAGACACCTTGTAAAGGTTCCAGTTCTCCTCAGACAGACACCTTGTAAAGGTTCCAGTTCTCCTCAGACAAACACCTTGTAAAGGTTCCAGTTCTCCTCAGACAGACACATTGTAAAGGTTCCAGTTATCCTAAGACAGACACCTTGTAAAGGTTCCAGTTCTCCTCAGACAAACACCTTGTAAAGGTTCCAGTTCTCCTCAGACAAACACCTTGTAAAGGTTCCAGTTCTCTTCAGACAAACACCTTGTAAAGGTTCCAGTTCTCCTCAGACAAACACCTTATAAAGGTCCAGTTCTCCTCAGACAGACACCTTATAAAGGTTCCAGTTCTCCTCAGACAGACACCTTGCAAAGGTTCCAGTTAAACTACTACAGTAGGTGTGAGAGACAGTACAGTAGCACCTTCTCCAGAGGGTGACCTCTCTGTCCCTCCAACCTGCCGCTGCGGTAGGGTGTGATCTTTGTGGCTCTGGCTTGCTGCCATTAATTACTTTGTACTGTGCAGTGAGTTGGTGACAAACCCAATGCAGGACGCTAGGATAATTAGCCTCAATTTGTATTAAAACCCAGAGAGAGACAGTTCCAGGGATGCCACATTAGTTCCACAAGCACATTGGCCTCCCAAACGGAACCCTATTCCCTATGGAGTGCACTACGCCATTTGAGCCGCACGCTCTCTCCAGCCTAATGCCACCGCTGTGTGGCTACAGAGGAGTTGTCCCCTACTTGAAACCCACCCAACACTTGATAAAGAATGTTTTTGTTGTGTTTGCACCCTCTCTCTCTCCCTCCTTTCCCAGTGGCTACAAAAGGAGCCACCAATTTTATGAGCCAATGACAGGGAAAAGATTTCAGGCCTGAATGTGTTCATTCATCCACTCCTGGAGCCTCTCTACAGCTTGGCATTGGGCTAGTGTGTCAGGAAAACCACACTGAAATCCAGACTGAAAATGTTTTGTCAATTTCATCTGCAAATAGTATATTCTGTGTAATAAGTAAATTACATATTAATTCCCCTTCTGTTTGATCACTCAAGAAGGTACTCTTGGAAATAGATTCAAAATCTTTAACCTGATCTTCTAAACAAGTGGTTCTAACTCAGTATTTAGCCAATCTGGGCTGTAGCCTTTCCTGTGTTTGTGCTTATGGTTTCATAATATGGCTATGGTTTCATAATATGGCTATGGTTTCATAGCTTCGATGTCCATGTCTTACTACCAAACCTAATACTGCCACCTTGTGGTTTATGCTGGTAGCATTCAGTTACATGGAACTATGAAGGTGCTACCTACAGAGCCATTTCATGTCAAGTCAAATGTTGCAGTGGGGTAAATATTATTTACAACTAAATGTTATAGTATGAAAGAAATTACTCAAGGCCAATGCAGGAAACAACTGATGAACATACACACACTCTGTACTCCACAGGAGGCTGGTGGCACCTTAATTATGGAGGACGGGCTTGTGGTAATGGCTGGAGCTGAATAAGTGGAACGGTATCAAATACATCAAATACATGGTTTGATGCCATTACATTCGCTCTGTTCCAGAGATTATTATGAGCCGTCCTCCCCTGAGCAGCCTCCACTGCTGTACTCATAGTCAAGGACAGTAGTCTACGTACAGTTCAAAAGTGATGCTAAAAACAAGACTATTATTTGTCCCAGGGCAAGAGAAGAGAGAAGCCAAGAGGATTTCCTGGACAACTGCTAGATCACTTGATTCTCTTCAGACCAGCCAGCCATCCTCCTTTTGTATAAATGTTTTGTCATTGTTTGGAATGCACTGTTCATCTGCCTTGTATGGAGTTCATGTGCACCTTTCCCCCAGTCTATCCTGTATGGAGTTCATGTGCACCTTTCCCCCAGTCTATCCTGTATGGAGTTCATGTGCACCTTTCCCCCAGTCTATCCTGTATGGAGTTCATGTGCACCTTTCCCCCAGTCTATCCTGTATGGAGTTCATGTGCAATATATTCAAACATGCATGACTTATATGCACATCATCATCAATATTCGGTAACTGTAACTAGCTTGGCATTTGGTATGTTATGAATTTTGAGATATGTGTGTGTGAGCGTGTGTTGTGTGTGAGCGTGTGTTGTGTGTGAGCGTGTGTTGTGTGTGAGCGTGTGTTGTGTGTGAGCGTGTGTTGTGTGTGAGCGTGTGTTGTGTGTGAGCGTGTGTTGTGTGTGAGCGTGTGTTGTGTGTGAGCGTGTGTTGTGTGTGAGCGTGTGTTGTGTGTGAGCGTGTGTTGTGTGTGAGCGTGTGTTGTGTGTGAGCGTGTGTTGTGTGTGAGCGTGTGTTGTGTGTGAGCGTGTGTTGTGTGTGAGCGTGTGTTGTGTGTGAGCGTGTGTTGTGTGTGAGCGTGTGTTGTGTGTGAGCGTGTGTTGTGTGTGAGCGTGTGTTGTGTGTGAGCGTGTGTTGTGTGTGAGCGTGTGTTGTGTGTGAGCGTGTGTTGTGTGTGAGCGTGTGTTGTGTGTGAGCGTGTGTTGTGTGTGAGCGTGTGTTGTGTGTGAGCGTGTGTTGTGTGTGAGCGTGTGTTGTGTGTGAGCGTGTGTGTAGTGTGGGTGTTGATGAGGCAGTACCATTATCTGTGTCCCAAATGGCACCCTATTCCCTATGTATTGCACTACATTTGACCAGAGCCCTATGGGTATTTCACTATTGTAGGCAATAGTTGTGTCTGTTTTTTTTTTTTAAGGTCTCTGCACTGGCTGCCTGGGAGTTTTCAAATACATTTTAAGATGACTCTATTGGTTTTTAAATCAATCCACGATTGTGCATCCCTATACATAACAGACATGCTTTTAAGTTATATACTCAGTAGGTCCCTCAGGTCCTCTGGCACTGGCCTTTTAACTCTCTCAAAGCCTAGGACCAAGAGGCATGGAGGCAGCCTTTAGGTATTACCCCCCCAGCCTCAGAACAGCCTGCCAGAGAACCTGAGATACAGCCTTTAGGTATTACCCCCCCAGCCTCAGAACAGCCTGCCAGAGAACCTGAGATACAGCCTTTAGGTATTATTCCCCCAGCCTCAGAACAGCCTGCCAGAGAACCTGAGATACAGCCTTTAGGTATTACCCCCCCAGCCTCAGAACAGCCTGCCAGAGAACCTGAGATACAGCCTTTAGGTATTACCCCCCCAGCCTCAGAACAGCCTGCCAGAGAACCTGAGATACAGCCATTAGGTATTACCCCCCCAGCCTCAGAACAGCCTGCCAGAGAACCTGAGATACAGCCTTTAGGTATTACCCCCCCAGCCTCAGAACAGCCTGCCAGAGAACCTGAGATACAGCCTTTAGGTATTACCCCCCCAGCCTCAGAACAGCCTGCCAGAGAACCTGAGATACAGCCTTTAGGTATTACCCCCCCAGCCTCAGAACAGCCTGCCAGAGAACCTGAGATACAGCCTTTAGGTATTACCCCCCCAGCCTCAGAACAGCCTGCCAGAGAACCTGAGATACAGCCTTTAGGTATTACCCCCCCAGCCTCAGAACAGCCTGCCAGAGAACCTGAGGGGGGCTGAAACTGTGGACATGTTTATAAGAGACCTTTTTAACTTTGCTTTTCCTCAGGGTGCTTCTTAGTCGTTCCGTTTCTACTGTTATACTTTAGTTTTTAATCCTCTAATGTTTGTTGTGTAGTAAATATTTCTGTTTTTATTGTCATTTTTATAATTTATTTTCCTGTGAAACATATTGTGTTGCATTTCATGTCTAAAATGTGCTGTAGAAATAAAGCTTGATTTGATTTGTAATGCATCATGCTGAGATCACGTTCAGAGTCACAATAAAGCATTTAAACTCAGATTAATCACAACTAGCTACAAAACAAATGTTATCTATCCATAGCTATACTAGACGCCTATAATGTAACAGCCTAACAACATGGATAAGTAGAGTTCAAAGAATATAGACCATGCATTTTGGGGGAAAGCTGCAACCTCCAGGATCTTTAACGATCTTTAGTCTATACTGTAGTAGACTACTTTAAATTCACTTTTATGGCAGTACAATGCAGTTCCTCTGGGCAGGATGCCAACAGGGATTGAGTTGTGTTGGCAGGAACACAGCCCAGTGGATAGATGGCTTTCCCATCCTACCAGGAAGCAGAGCGGATACGCTGATTGTCTGCAGACACAATACCCAAACAGTTTAGAAGTGATTAAACTACACATAGAATTAAGGAAATCCTCAGAGGAAAGCCAGCGGTGCAGTTATCAGTTCACCACAAACAAATACAACTATGGTCAACAGTAAAGTAGGCAACAAGCATCGATATAAACAATGATCATTTAATTCCAATGTCTTGGTGGCAAATGGCCATAGTGGAATGAGATAATATAATGGCCATAGTGGAATGAGATAATATAATGGCCATAGTGGAATGAGATAATATAATGGCCATAGTGGAATGAGATAATATAATGGCCATTAGTGGAATGAGATAATATAATGGCCATAGTGGAATGAGATAATATAATGGCCATTAGTGGAATGAGATAATATAATGGCCATAAGTGGAATGAGATAATATAATGGCCATAGTGGAATGAGATAATATAATGGCCATTAGTGGAATGAGATAATATAATGGCCATTAGTGGAATGAGATAATATAATGGCCATTAGTGGAATGAGATAATATAATGGCCATAGTGGAATGAGATAATATAATGGCCATAAGTGGAATGAGATAATATAATGGCCATAGTGGAATGAGATAATATAATGGCCATAGTGGAATGAGATAATATAATGGCCATTAGTGGAATGAGATAATATAATGGCCATAGTGGAATGAGATAATATAATGGCCATAGTGGAATGAGATAATATAATGGCCATAGTGGAATGAGATAATATAATGGCCATTAGTGGAATGAGATAATATAATGGCCATAGTGGAATGAGATAATATAATGGCCATAGTGGAATGAGATAATATAATGGCCATAAGTGGAATGAGATAATATAATGGCCATAGTGGAATGAGATAATATAATGGCCATAGTGGAATGAGATAATATAATGGCCATAGTGGAATGAGATAATATAATGGCCATAGTGGAATGAGATAATATAATGGCCATTAGTGGAATGAGATAATATAATGGCCATAGTGGAATGAGATACTATAATGGCCATTAGTGGAATGAGATAATATAATGGCCATTAGTGGAATGAGATAATATAATGGCCATTAGTGGAATGAGATAATATAATGGCCATAGTGGAATGAGATAATATAATGGCCATAGTGGAATGAGATAATATAATGGCCATTAGTGGAATGAGATAATATAATGGCCATAGTGGAATGAGATAATATAATGGCCATAGTGGAATGAGATAATATAATGGCTAAAATCTACTATAAAATCTAGACATTTTAGGTTGTGCACAAATTGGTGCACAGGTAAATAGATGCATTAACTCAACCGTTATTACATTAGTATTACTACATTACCACAAACTTTTTAAAGTTTTTAAGAGCTAAACATATCTTTCAGATAGCCTAAACATGCAGTGTGTTTGTTAGACTATAGCTTGAATGTCCTGCTAATCTACAAAGCTGATTAGTCTAGTCCCTTGTCTAGACAGTGATTGTTGACAGACATAATGACAGCCGTCAATCACTATATTATATTATTATAATAGTCAAAAGAAACGCACCTTCTGGTCAAAATACCGTGTTTCATAGTTGATGGCGGTGTCCTGAGCATTGAGATCTAGAACGCCACCATGCCTCGTCAAAAGTTGCGACTTGAGCGCAAACACATTAAAACAATAGTGCGATAAGATGAGAACGATGGACGTTATGGCCGGGCTCGATACCGAACCGAATCCTCCAGAACTCATATCTGCAGTGGCCTGGACGATTCTAGTGGAAAAACGTGTAAACCCAGTCTATATAAAAGGATCTGTGTGGGCTGCAGTCTCATGATGCAGCGGTGAGTGGGAAGGAGGAACCTTTCAAGATGTGTTGATGTTTCAGTAAGAGGAAGTCAAGTTTGCTGTCAGCAAATCAGAGTGCATGCAAAGACAGTACAGAATGAAGAGGTGCCAAAACTGCTTCTCCAATAGAAATCCCTGATAAAGCTTGTAGGCGACGTCATTGCGAAGTTGGCTAAACAAGCGCATGCGTAAAAACACGTCATCGGGTCTAACGGTCGTCTAGCGCCGAACTGCGCATGTACATGCGGTCAAATCAAAAGCATTACTTGTTTTTGACGAAAATGAAAACGTGTCAGTTTGTCACTTTCCCGAGGTTGGAGTAATAACATGTTCAACGACTTAAGACACTGGCTCGAATCTAAGTTGTGCCTTTAGATTTGGAGAAAATTAACAACTAAAGACGAATTTTTCACTTCTCTCATTGACTTCTGAAACCCCAAACCCCGGCTAGGTCTGTTTGGGCTGTTTCCCGGAAGTCTCGCGATGTTATGCTTCCGGGTTTAGAAACTGTGGAATGAGATAATATAATGGCCATAGTGGAATGAGATAATATAATGGCCATAGTGGAATGAGATAATATAATGGCCATTAGTGGAATGAGATAATATAATGGCCATTAGTGGAATGAGATAATATAATGGCCATTAGTGGAATGAGATAATATAATGGCCATTAGTGGAATGAGATAATATAATGGCCATAGTGGAATGAGATAATATAATGGCCATAAGTGGAATGAGATAATATAATGGCCATAGTGGAATGAGATAATATAATGGCCATAGTGGAATGAGATAATATAATGGCCATAGTGGAATGAGATAATATAATGGCCATTAGTGGAATGAGATAATATAATGGCCATAGTGGAATGAGATAATATAATGGCCATTAGTGGAATGAGATAATATAATGGCCATTAGTGGAATGAGATAATATAATGGCCATAGTGGAATGAGATACTATAATGGCCATTAGTGGAATGAGATAATATAATGGCCATTAGTGGAATGAGATAATATAATGGCCATTAGTGGAATGAGATAATATATTGGCCATAGTGGAATGAGATAATATAATGGCCATAGTGGAATGAGATAATATAATGGCCATTAGTGGAATGAGATAATATAATGGCCATTAGTGGAATGAGATAATATAATGGCCATAGTGGAATGAGATAATATAATATAAGAACAGTTGACACCTGGGGCATATTCATTAGCAGATTCTGTTGCAAAACGTTTCTTAAACGGAAGCAAACGAAACAGGGAGGGACCTACCTGAATTTGCCCAATAGAAACAGTCGGTTTGGACTAGTAATTACACACCAGGTTGACACTTCACTTTACAATTGTTGTAAATGCTGCAACATATTTATTTATAAAAATCAACATTAAAGGAGTAGTTCACTATTTTACAACTTGATGATAGGTGGTTCCTCACCCTGAAAGTGGTCTATGGGTCAGGAGATACTGGAATCCATGGTTCAGTTTCCTTTAAACAGCCATTACAAACTTCAGCTAAATGTAGCCACTGCTAGCTAAACATCTATGGAAGTAATGGGGGCATGTGAGCATGTTGTAGTTTTTTAAAGGACAAGTCACCTTTAAATAACACCAAACCAAATAACATTTTTTATGGCGCTGGAGGGAATTGCTCCTGATGATTTTTTGCTATTTCGTGTATTTTATTTTGCGCTGGGGTGTGTGTCTCTTTGTTAACAACAACTGGTGTCCAATCTCTAATATTAAGGAAGCCTCGAGGTTCTGCTCACATGAGTTAGAATCCCTCATGATAAGCTGTAGAACATACTATTTTTCGTAGCTGTCTATTTACCAACACAAACCCATGCTGGCACTAAGACCACACTCATAAGCAAACAAGAAAATGCTCATCCAGAGGCGCTCCTAGTAGCAGGTGACTTTAATGCAGGAAAACTCAATTTGGTAAAGCTGACCATAACTCTATCCACCTGATTCCTGCTTACAAGTAAAATTCAAACAGGAAGGACCAGTGACAAGCTCAATACGGATGTGGTCCGATGAAGCGGATGCTAAGCTACAGGACATGTTTCGCTAGCACAAACTGGAATTTGTTATCGAGATTCATCCGATGGCATTGAGGAGTTTACCACATCAGTCACTAGCTTAATTAGTAATTGCATCAATGACATCGTCTCCACAGTGACCGTACGTACATATCCCAACCAGAAGCCATGGATTAGAGGCAACATCTGCACTGAGCTAAAGGCTAGAGCTTCCGCTTTTAAGGAGAGGGACTCTATGCGGACACTTATAAGAAATCCCGCTATGCCCTCCGACCAACAATCAAACAGGCAAAGTGTCAATACAGGACCAAGATCGAATCCTACTACACCGGCTCTGACGCTCGTCGGATGTGGCAGGGCTTGCAAACTATAATGGATTACATAAGGAAACCCAGCCGCAAGCTATCCAGTGATGCGAGCCTACCAGACAAGCTAAATACCTTCAATACTCGCTTCGAGGCTAGCAACACTGAACCATGCATGAGAGGACCAGCTGTTCTGGACGACTGTGTCATCACGCTCTTTGTAGCCAATTTGAGTAAGACCTTTAAACAGGTTAACATTCACAGGGTGGATTACCAGGATGTGTACTCAGAGTATGCGCAAGTGTCTTTACTGACATTTCCAATCTCTCCCTGACCCAGTCTGTAATACCTACATGTTTCAAGCAGAGCACCATAGTCGCTGTGGCCAAGAACGCCAAGGTAACCTACCTAAATGACTATCGCCCCGTAGCACCCACATCTTTAGAAAGGCTGGTCATAGCTCACATCAACACCATCATCCCAGACATCCTGGACCCACTTCAATTTGCATACCGCCCCAACAGATCCACAGATGACGCAATCTCTATTGCACTCCACACTGCCCTTTTCCACCTGGACAAAAGGAACATCTATGTGAGAATGCCCTCAAAGCTTATCACTAAAATAAGGACACCGGGATTAAACACCTCCTTCTGCAACTGGATCCTGGATAGTGAGGGTAGGCAACAACACATCCGTCACGCTGACCCTCAGGGGTGAGTGCTTATTCCCCTCCTGTACTCCCTGTTCACCAACGACTGCGTGGCTATGCACGACTCCCAACACCATCATTACGTTAACAGATGTGGTAGGCCTGATTAGGGCTGTTGCAGTGACCGTATTACCGCCCGACCAGCAGTCACTAGTCATGAAGGCATTCAAATTCCACGTGACCATTTAGTCACGGTAATTAGGCTTCTCCAAGCTCTGATACTGCTGATGGTCATTAGTAGTCTACCAAACTAGTTAACTGCCTGGTATTCAGCACTCTATAGTCCCTCTAATCACTCTGACATCAATGCAAATGTAATAAAAAATCTAATCAAACACTTAATGAGAGACCATGAGCTCATGTTGTGCAACATTTCTATACACTATGCAATTGCTTGAGAAAACAGAGTAATGGCCTCTACTAAAAAGAGGAGGATTCCATCAGCTTTCTATAGACTAGACCTACTATATATTACTCAACTTTCCTAATATTAAGCACATTGCTTCTCTTTACAACAGGAGTATAGTCTACCTGGCTAGCATGAAAATAAACCACTGGAAAGGTGTCCTCCATTCGCTATTTAAGTACAAAGATTACATGTATTTTTTCCCACTGACCCTGTTTCGATACAGCTGCATGATAATGGTCCATTATAAATCAAAACACATTTCACTCATACTGTATATTATTTAGTATATGTAAAGACAATCAAAAAATCATGAATAGTCTGATGGGTGACAATATTAGCCTATCACTAGTGAATGATATATTATCACTTGTGAATGATATATTATCACTTGTGAATAATAGGTCTATATGTTTTAATAAGGTTTGTATCACACCTCATGTAGCCTAGCCCATAGAACTATATGTTTTAATAAGGTTTGTATCACACACCTCATGTAGCCTAGCCCATAGGACTATATGTTTTAATAAGGTTTGTATCACACACCTCATGTAGCCTAGCCCATAGGCCTATATGTTTTAATAAGGTTTGTATCACACACCTCATGTAGCCTAGCCCATAGGACTATATGTTTTAATAAGGTTTGTATCACACACCTCATGTAGCCTAGCCCATAGGCCTATATGTTTTAATAAGGTTTGTATCACACACCTCATGTAGCCTAGCCCATAGGCCTATATGTTTTAATAAGGTTTGTATCACACACCTCATGTAGCCTAGCCCATAGGACTATATGTTTTAATAAGGTTTGTATCACACACCTCATGTAGCCTAGCCCATAGGCCTATATGTTTTAATAAGGTTTGTATCACATACCTCATGTAGCCTAGCCCATAGGACTATATGTTTTAATAAGGTTTGTATCACAAATAGTGGCTAAATAACTTGTTAAAATGAAGCACATTAATCAGCTTTATAAGGGCTGTAGAGTCTTACTGGAATACATATGAGTTTAAAGTTTGGGGAAGATCGTTTTCACCATTAAAAAGCACCTTTATAATAAAAGCATTACATGTATAATGTCATTTGCGGTCACTTTAGATAATGGTGTTTTCCTGCTAATTGAATGCCGTTTGGAACATGCTTATAGCCTACTGTCGTGTTGCTGCGCTTATAATGTGAAGAAGGTGCTGTTCGTTAGGCCTACATCACTGGGGCCGAGCTCCCTGCCATCCAGGACCTCTATACCAGGCGGTGTCAGAGGAAGGCCCTAAACATTGTCAAAGACTCCAGCCACCCAAGTCATAGACTGTTCTCTCTGCTACTGCATGGCAAGCGGTACCGGAGCGCCAAGTCTGGAACCAACAGGATCCTGAACAGCTTCTATCACCAAGCCATAAGACTGATCAATAGTTAGTTAACTAGTTAACCAAATAGCTACCAGGACTATCTGCATTGACCCTTTCTGCACTAACTCTTTTGACTCATCACACACACTGCTGTTACTGTTAATTATCTATCCTGTTGTCTAGTCACTTCATTCCTACCTTTACAGTGCATTCGGAAAGTATTCAGACCCCTTAATTTTTTCCACATTTTCTTACATTACAGCCTTATTCTAAAATATTAAATAAATAAAAATCCTCATCGATCTACACCCCATAATGACAAAAGTGAAAACAGACCGTTTGCTATGAGGTGCATCCTGTTTCCATTGATCATCCTTGAGATGTTTCTACAACTTGATTGGAGTCCACCTGTGGTAAATTCAATTGATTGGACATGATTTGGAAAGACACACACCTGTCTATATAAGGTCCCACAGTTGACAGTGCAGGTCAGAGAAAATAACAAACCTTGAGGTCAGAGGAATTGTCCGTAGAGCTCCGAGGCAGGATTCACCATAATGACAGAGCAAAACAGTTTTCCTTAAATTTTCGCAAATGTATTTAAAAAATATATATATAATGTCACATTTCCATAAGTATTCAGATACTTTACTCAGTACTTTGTTGAAGCACCTTTGACAGCGATTACAGCCTCTAGTCTTCTTGGGTATGATGCTACAAGCTTGGCACACCTGTACTTGGGGAGTTTCTCCCATTCTTCTCTGCAGATCCTCTCAAGTTCTGTCAGGTTGGATGGGGAGAGTTGCTGCACAGCTATTTTCAGGTCTCTCCAGAGATGTTCGATCAGGTTAAACTCTGACTGGCCCACTCAAGAACATTCAGAGACTTTGTCCCGAAGCCACTCCTGTGTTGTCTTGGCTTTGTGCTTAGGGTCGTTGTCCTGTTGGAAGGTGAACCATCGCTCTTGAGCAGGTTTCTTCCTCCAGACGTGACACTCGACACAAAGAGTTTAATCTTGGTTTCATCAGACCAGAGAATCTTGTTTATAGCTAAGTTATCTGTACTCATAATGTATTTATTTTACATTTTAATCATTTAGCAGATGCTCTTATCTAGAGCGACTTACCGGATAATGTACCTTGCTCAAGGGCACAAAAAACAAAATCACCTAATCAGCTCGGGATTCGAACCAGCGACCTTTTGGTTACCTTCCATAGGCTACCTGCTCCTTGTGTTATTATTTTTCTATTATTTATCTTCTTTTTTATCAATGCATTGTTGGAAAGGTCCGGTAAGTAAGCATTTCACTGTTTGGATGTCTGGCCCAAATTTTCAGTACTTGACGCACGTGTTCCGCTTTTTAACTGGCTAAAAAGCTAGCTAGTTGGAGTCTGTGGCTGCGTTTCAAACTCATAAAAGACTCACCCTCGTCCACATACCCTCTCCTTATGCCGACACCATCTTGGACGTCGGTCCAAACGATTAGACAAACAAGGGAAGTTCGCAACGTAACAAATTTGCGAGTGTACAATTATGTACATCCGCAAAGAAAAGTCAGCCGAAACATAAAACCTCAAAGTCAATATGGAGAAGTCAACATACAAGTGTAAGTAAAAACATATGTAAATATGTTAGAAATTGTGCTACTAACGGCTCAAACACGTCTCGTAAAAGTAATGATGTTTTTGAGCTTTTGGAAATAAAACATTTTCCAGCTAGGCAGGCTAACATTAGTTAGCTAATTAATTTGCTAGTTATCATACAGTAGGCGTATATTAATAATGATATAATTAATGTAAGTAGGCATGCAATCATAATAGACTGTAGCGCAGATAAAACACACAAGCTACCGTTGGCTGAAAACACAATCATTGCGGTATGAACGAATTTCCAGGGCAAAAATCATTTAAAAAGCATTCCTTCCTCACTCACCCCTTGCCCTGCAAGTGTACACTCGTCAGACGTCATGGTATGTCATCAGAAGTGTCCACTTAATTTGAGGGCTGAGGGGATAGGGTGTGTCTTTTCAGTGTTTGGAATGCAGCCCGTGTGTGTACTTCACTTTTGTTCCACCGTACGGTTACACACAACGCACCGCAGCCCAGTATCGGACCGCCAACGTTGTGTTGCGGTCTGCTCCAATGAAAATCAATGACTTCCGCCGCAACGCCAAGACTTTATACATTTGGTTGGCATGAGGCGTTAGTCTACACCTGTTGTTTACGAAGCATGTGATTTCAAGTGATTTTGACATTATGTTAAAGGTCATTAACAGTCAAAATCATGTTTGTCATGAAATGTGATATTTCATGCTCACATGCCCCCATCACATGAATGTGTAGGAAGTGACTAAAGTTAACTGAAGGCTGTTTTAAAAACCCGAACTATGGATTTCAGTTTCTCCTGGCCCATAGACTATTTTCAGGGTGAGAAGCCACCTAAAATTAAGTTGTAAAATACATTTTAGGTTGGGCTAAATAATCATTACAAAAAGCATAGCTACTCAGTTGGTGCACAGGTAAATAGATGCGTTAACTCAACCGTTATTACATTAGTATTACTACATTACCACAAACTTTTTAAAGTTTTTAAGAGCTAAACATATCTTTCAGATAGCCTAAACATGCAGTGTGTTTGTTAGACTATAGCTTGAATGTCCTGCTAATCTACAAAGCTGATTAGTCTAGTCCCTTGTCTAGACAGTGATTGTTGACAGACATAATGACAGCCGTCAATCACTATATTATATTATTATAATAGTCAAAAGAAACGCACCTTCTGGTCAAAATACCGTGTTTCATAGTTGATGGCGGTGTCCTGAGCATTGAGATCTAGAACGCCACCATGCCTCGTCAAAAGTTGCGACTTGAGCGCAAACACATTAAAACAATAGTGCGATAAGATGAGAACGATGGACGTTATGGCCGGGCTCGATACCGAACCGAATCCTCCAGAACTCATATCTGCAGTGGCCTGGACGATTCTAGTGGAAAAACGTGTAAACCCAGTCTATATAAAAGGATCTGTGTGGGCTGCAGTCTCATGATGCAGCGGTGAGTGGGAAGGAGGAACCTTTCAAGATGTGTTGATGTTTCAGTAAGAGGAAGTCAAGTTTGCTGTCAGCAAATCAGAGTGCATGCAAGTCACGAGTTGATGAACAATTAAGCTTTCGTGTGAGAAGACTTTGTGCCATGATGCAAGTGAAGCTATGGACAGAGCGGGCAAAGATTACTAAGAAACAGTTGGTATATGGTGGAAAGGTTTTCAGTACATTGTAGCCATGATCAAATATATGCCAATGGGGCCGCTGTGTTACACCTGGGGCATATTCATTACGCAGATTCTGTTGCAAAACGTTTCTTAAACGGAACGAACCGGGGAGGTACCTACCATAATTTTTCCAATAGAAACTCTCGGTTTTAATTAAAACTATCTGGACTAATGATTACACCCTATCTTTACACTTCACTTTATGATTGTCTTAAATGCTAAAAACATTCGGTTTACCTCAATCGGTTTATGTTCTCAAATGTTCCAGTTCATACACTATACAGTGCATTCGTAAAGTTTTCAGACCCCTTCCCTTTTTCCACGCTATGTTACGTTACAGACTTAAAAAATAAAAAACAGACACCTTATTTACATAAGTATTCAGACCCTTTGCTATGACGGCCTACCAAAAGGCAAAAGGCCTCCTGCAGGGACGGGAGCTTGGATTAAAAACATAAATAAATTAAATAAAATATAGGACAAAACACAAATCACGAAAAGAGAGACAAAACAACACTACATAAAGAGAGACCTAAGACAACAACATAGCAAGGCAGCAACACATGATAACACAGCATGGTAGCAACACAACATGGTAGCAATACAACATGGTAGCACCGCAAAACATGGTACAAACATTATTGGGCACAGACAACAGCACAAAGGGCAAGAAGGTAGAGACAACAATACATCACGCAAAGCAGCCACAACTGTCAGTAAGAGTGTCCATGATTGAGTCTTTGAATGAAGAGATTGAGATAAAACTGTCCAGTTTGAGTGTTTGTTGCAGGTTGTTCGCTAGCTGCAGAAAACTGTCAGAACAGGTGTTGTATGTGGAGGATGAGGCCTGCAGTAGATATCTCAGATAGGGGGGAGTGAGGCCTAAGAGGGTTTTATAAATAAGCATCAACCAGTGGGTCTTGCGACAGGTAAACAGAGATGACCAGTTTACAGAGAAGTATAGAGTGCAGTGATGTGTCCTATAAGGAGCATTGGTGGCAAATCTGATGGCTGAATGGTAAAGAACATCTAGCCACTCGAGAACACCCTTACCTGACGATCTATAAATTATGTCTCCGTAATCTAGCATGGGTAGGATGGTCATCTGAATCAGGGTTAGTTTGGCAGCTGGTGTGAAAGAGGAGTGATTATGATAGAGGAAACCAAGTCTAGATTTAACTTTAGCCTGCAGCTTTGATATGTGCTGAGAGAAGGACAGTGTACCGTCTAGCCATACTCCCAAGTACTTGTATTAGGTGACTACCTCAAGCTCTAAACCCTCAGAGGTAGTAATCACACCTGTGGGGAGAGGGGCATTCTTCTTACCAAACCACATGACCTTTGTTTTGGAGGTATTCAGAACAAGGTTAAGGGCAGAGAAAGCTTGTTAGACACTAAGAAAGCTTTGTTGTAGAGCATTTAACACAAAATCTAGGGAGGGGCCAGCTGAGTATAAGACTGTATCATCGGCATATACATGGATGAGAGCGCTTCCTGCTGCCTGAGCTATGTTGTTGATGTAAATTGAGAAGAGTTTGGGTCTAGGATCGAGCCTTGGTGTACTCCCTTGGTGACAGACAGTGGCTGAGACAGCAGATGTTCTGACTTTATAGGTAGTTAGCAAACTAGACCAAAGACTCCTCAGAGACACCAATACTCCTTAGCCGGACCACAAGAATGGAATGGTCTACCGTATCAAAAGCTTTGGCCAAGTCAATAAAAATAGCAGCACAACATTGCTTAGAATCAAGGGCAGTGGTGACATCATTGAGGATCTTTAAGGTTGCAGTGACACATCCATAACCTGAGAGGAAACCAGATTGCATACCAGAGAGAATACTATAGACATCAAGAAAGCCAGTCAGTTGATTATTGACAAGTTTTTCCAACACTTTTGATAAACAGGGCAAAATAAAGATAGGCCTCTAACAGTTAGGATCAGCTTGATCTCCCCATTTAAATAAAGGACTAACCGTGGCTGCCTTCCAAGCAATGGGAACCTCCTCAGAGAGGAGAGATGGGTTTAAAAGGTTGGAGATGGGCTTTAAAGAAGAAAGGATCTAAACCATCTGAAGTTTGTAATGTTTGTTAAAAGACCCATAGACCACTTTCAGGGTGAGGAACCACTTGCCATCAAGTTGTAAAATAGTGAACTACTCCTTTAAATGACCATAATGGATGAGTCATGTTTAGTGTGATTATTTAATGTAATACAGGATAGCCTTAGCTATTATTAACATACAGATCCAAATAAAATATAACATTTATTCTTCTCTTTCTCAACTATATTCTATTGAAGTATTTTACTGTGTTTCTCCCTCTAGACAATAGAAGAAAAACTACGAGATAGAAACACTCAGTACTGTAACGGCCAAAACGACAACAATACCACCTAGATTAACATTAGTTTTAAAAATAATGTTCAGGAGAGAAAAAAAAGTATATATATATTACCAGTAATATAAAAGCAAAGTGCTACGTTAAAATACAGGCGTACAAAATAAAGAAAGAAGAGACATTAAAGTACAATATCAATATACAGCAGCTTTATGACGCTGTGTAACAACAGGACAACAGGTCTAGAAAATAACACTACAAGACACGGAAATGTACAGCAGCTTTATGACGCTGTGTAACAACAGGACAACAGGTCTAGAAAATAACACTACAAGACACGGAAATGTACGGCAGGAGCTGTAAGGAGAAATACCAAAAGCATAAGAATATGGAATACAGTACAAATGATCCTGAACTCCACACCTGTTTTCTGCCAACATTACAACACTCCACAAGGAGTACAAGGAGTGGAATGTTAGCACAAACAGACTGGTACCCAGGCTACAAATAATCCTGTCTACAAAACAACACATTTAAATGTTTTGCATTCAAAGCAAAAATGTGATAAAACAGAACGCATGGCAAGCATTGGGGCGACAACCAAGGCAGAAGTGCACACTACAGATGTAGGCTCTTAATTTGATCACTCTTTTGTTGCTTAGAATTTTCCTGCAAACTTGTAGTGTATTTTAGTTTTTAAAAGGCCTCTAAAGTGTGTCATTTCCACATTGACATTTCAGACTCAATTTGTCCTAACAAATACAGGCATCAATCCCTACAAAAAATGTCAGTAATTATAATCCACATAATAATTAAAATTTCCTGTTAGTTAACATGACGTGATTGATAACTCTAAAATCACAATAAATCACATGGAATGGGTCATGGACTGATCTTGATATTAGAGTACTTTTGATGTCTGAAAACAGCTGACATCATTCATTTAAATCAAAAAATGTGACAGCAGATTGCCCCTTTAATCAACTGCAAAAAAAACAAATACATTTTGAACTTAATGTGAAAATAAATATATTTTCCGTGCAGCTACCTAGACACTGACTAATGTATTAACTCAATAGTTAATGTAGTACATTATTAAATACATTATCAAATAATAATGCATTCAATCAAATAAAGTATGCAATTGGCGTTACAAAATTCTGTTTAACTTAAGAATACATATAATCTATTCTTGGGTTTGATTTCATATTAGACAACATGAAAATGTGAAAACAATGTAGCAGCAGGTCAAATGTTGAGAATCTATTTAAATGAAAAAGAAAAAGCCACAGTTCCATTGTAATAACATGTGCAAACAATCAGACAAACACATCAAGGGAATTTTTACAGTTAGTCAAATACACTGGTCCATTATCTGAAATTAACAACATCATTCATCGCTTTCTTTACCATGCAGCAATGCATTGCAATCAGGCAAACCTTTACACACCAACAGACACTTCAATAAATTGAGCCGAGAGACAAAATTATATGTGCAATCAATTTTATAACGATGATAGGGTTTGAAATGAATTAAACCACACAGGCAGTATTGAACTTCTACTACTGAACTCTCGGACTTGAAGTGTACTGATGATGAATAAACACAAAACCCTTATTGATCACTTCTGGTAAATTGGCTTTTCATTTCTTTTAATACTGTAATAATGGCACCAATCATTTAGTCAATAACCATTAGGCCAACTGAGGAAGCCTAAATCGAAAGGGTATATAATAAAAGTCAAAGTTGTGCATTGTAAGGGTAGGCCACATTAGCTAACTAACAAACAACGTCATGTAGCATGCATCAAATTTAAATGCATAAGTGTCTGAATTATATTTTTTGTTTACCATTCACACACATAACTATTCAATCTCTTCAGGATCATTGTTGACAAATTAAACTTCAATGGTCTGTACATGTCCTGTCTGTACATGTCCTGTCTGAGGAAATAATTCTACCCACCAACCCACAGGACAGGAGGCACCACCACCAACCCACAGGACAGGAGGCACCACCACCAACCCACAGGACAGGAGGCACCACCACCAACCCACAGGACAGGAGGCACCACCACCAACCCACAGGACAGGAGGCACCACCACCAACCCACAGGACAGGAGGCACCACCACCAACCCACAGGACAGGAGGCACCACCACCAACCCACAGGACAGGAGGCACCACCACCAACCCACAGGACAGGAGGCACCACCACCAACCCACAGGACAGGAAGCACAACCATCTTTTTCCGTTGAATGAATGAATGGCGCATGAATACATTTAACTACTTGAACCTTCATAAGATTATCTTTGAAAACTCCCAATGACTCCCATCAGCTTACAACAAGGCCTACGGTACAGTATGTTCATTCCCGTTACACCAGGGATAAAGTTATGTACTCCCATCTAGTGGCAGCAACTTGTATTGCATCCTCTGAACAGGAGGATGAAACAAGAAGAAGGTTTTTGAACAGATCAGATCCTTGTTCTGTTGAGGGTAAAAGCCATGGAGGGACTGACAGTGGCACCATGGAGTCTGGACTGGGACAGACAGTGGCACCATGGAGTCTGGACTGGGACAGACAGAGGCATCCTGCCATCTCCACTCCACTGTGTTAGGTCTATGTTATAGCTAGTGTAGTCATCACAGCTGCATGGCCATACTACAGCTCAGGGTCGTGTTCAATAGGCATTAAAACGGAGGAAAACGTCCCAAAACAGAGGGTAACAGGAAGGTACTGAGCTAAATCTGTCCAATAAGGACCTCCGTTGGTGTTGTGCCCTTACGACCAGGAATGAACACGACCCAGCTCTCTAGTCTGGACTAGTTTATGCTGCAGCAACCCAGGTAGCTGATGGGCTTTCCCTCTCCTGGCATAGCGTTAGCCGTGTCATTGTTGTCCAGTGTGTTCTGTTTGGCATCGCGGATCAGCTCGCAGGCCAAATCCAGAAAGAGCTTCTCCACATTATCAGACTCCTTAGCTGACGTCTCCAGATAGAGCATGCTCTGGGAGTCCGCAAACTCTTCAGCTCTCTGCCTCAGGACTTCCCTCTTCTCATCTAGGTCAATCTTATTACCTGGGGAAAAAGTGAAATACTCATCTTTAACATTGTGTGTGTGTGTGACTGTAAACTTCAATGACATTTAATGAAATACACCGGAAGAAAATGGAAATGTTCAATGTTTAATATTGAACGTCAGACATAGGCTTTAATACATAGGTGGATTCTTACGGTGTGACTGTAAGCAGCTCACAACGTTCCAAAAGGGAGTCATCTGATCTAAATATTTCCAATAGCAGATAGGATGGAAAGCGTCCCATTTTACTTAACACATTTTCTATAAAGCTTTTCACTCCGATAAAATCCCTTCCCAAATTCTTGAGTGTTGGCATGGTAACCTAACCCCGTGGAACAATTGCATCTAATATTAGCTTGTTGTCCATTGTCTGATAAAACCAAAGTTACCGGTAGGTACGTCTTCAGGACATCTGACCCCACCCTGATAAGCCAATAGCACATATCAAGATGTCATGTACTTTTAATAGCGAATAACTTTTGATTCCTACGTTGAGCTAGCCCTTGGACTGATAACCATAGCTTTGTATGGGCTTGACCTTTAACCAGAGGGATATTAACATCAATGTGATGTTTGGTCCACATTGAGCTCTGGTCAAACATTGTGCAATCTTTAAGCAATAGGGTGCGATTTAGGACGCACATTACTACAGTATGTGAATGCTATCTCACCGACTAAAATAGTGACCACGGTGGTGTTGGCATACTGCTCAATCTCCCTCAGCCATTCTGGAAGGCACCGGAAGGAGTCCTCACATGTGATGTCATAGGTGAGGATGAGGGCGTTGGCACTCCGGTAGTAACTCTGGGTGATGGAACGGAAACGCTCCTGGCCTGCTGTGTCCCAGATCTGCAGCTGGAGGAAAATATATATGTGTTCAAATCACGTTATCACTGTTTTTAGATTGTGGTGTTTTAAGCCTAGCAGACGCTCTTATCCAGAGCCACTTAGTCTGTGCCTTCATTTAGCTAAGGTGGGCCAGACAACCACACATCACAGTCAATGTTGAGGTAAGGTTTGTTCTTTCATTCTCATGGTGCAGGCCAAAATCTGGTGTTGAAAATTATATGGTCCCACATTAAACTAATGATAAGGATTTATAAAACATTAATTAAGCCTTTATTTACACTACATAGATGCTTGATAAATCCTTTATATCAGGGATGGTTAGGAGGCCGGAACCTAATTATAAATAATGTGTAGACTGCAAATTGACCACAAGAAGCCCAAACAGATATACTGTTTGACATTATTAAACACAATAATGTCAAACCTTGCTTACTTTTATCTCTCTATTCTGCGTGAGAATACTTAGGAACAGTTTTCCAAAATTAAAATGACTTGGGAGTGGAGTTGCTGTTGTTTTTACAGTCTCAGAAAACTTGGGGGGCCAAATGCTTCATACGACACAAAGGTAATTGTACATAGGCTGATTGACAGACCTTGACTTTTTCCCCTTTGATATCCACAGTCTTGATCATGAAGTCAACTCCTATGGTAGCCCCTTGTCCAGGCGGGAAAAGGCCCTGGGAAATGGACCAGAAAATTACAGAATTATAATTAATTGTTTTGTCGCAACTCATTGATGAGAATGAGTTGTATGAGAATGATGTATGATTATGATACTAACCTGAGTGAAGCGTCGGACCAGGCAGGTTTGATGTATGATCATGAAACTAACCTGAGTGAAGCGTCGGACCAGGCAGGTTTGATGTATGATCATGAAACTAACCTGAGTGAAGCGTCGGACCAGGCAGGTTTGATGTATGATTATGATACTAACCTGAGTGAACCATCTGACCAGGCAGGTTTGATGTATGATTATGATACTAACCTGAGTGAACCATCTGACCAGGCAGGTTTGATGTATGATTATGATACTAACCTGAGTGAACCATCTGACCAGGCAGGTTTGATGTATGATTATGATACTAACCTGAGTGAACCATCTGACCAGGCAGGTTTGATGTATGATTATGATACTAACCTGAGTGAAGCGTCGGACTAGGCAGGTTTGATGTATGATTATGATACTAACCTGAGTGAAGCGTCGGACTAGGCAGGTTTTCCCAACGCCAGCATTTCCTATTAGTACAATTTTGAACAGGTAGTCATAATCTTCCATGCTCATCCTAAACTGTTGATGAAAAGAGAGAGAGAGAGAGAGAGAGAGAGAGGGGGAGAGAGAGATCAGTGGATTGCATAACCAAATATTCTAGGTCATTCTACAGAGATAAACAACATGTGTGGTACCTGCAGACAACGTTAGTGTACTGATCTCTTCATTTGGCTTAGTTATCTTGAATTAGACCTAATGTAAATACTGGCCTTGCAAAAAGATTATTCTTTATAAAAACCTCCTGTATTACCCACTGTTTGGCTACACTGCCTCTTCCTACCATTTCCTTCAAAATAGTTCACCCATACCATGCAATGCCTTTTTACAGCTTCTTTGCACTCCAGACTTCTTGTATTTCTATACTTTTTCATACTGCTGCTCTATGTATCATGTATCTGTCTTTTGTGTATTTCGTTCTGGCATTTTGCACCTGCCCTGTGTTTTTCGTAGCTTCTTGACTATCTATCTAATGTTAGATATTTTGCCTAGCATAAGTGCACTTTACGGAACTTAAGTTAAGGTCTATTCCCAAGAAGAGGTGTTGAGTAGTTCAGCATTTTATCAACAGCGGCAATAGCTGCTCTTGAAGCTTTTGAGATTGTACAAGTGAAACAGCGCAACTGTTGACATTTAATCAGCATTTGACAGTAAGTGTTTGGTTTTAAATGCAGCCTTTTATGCAGCACATCAAAAGAGCCTTTATGTTTCTCTGAAGCAGTGTTTTTCCTCTTGAAGGATCCAAGGTGTTGCTATGGCAGGGCCTAGTGTGCCTGTGTCTTTATGGACTGGTTGCCAGGGGCTAATGGTGTGATGCTGGGAAGACTGCAAGAAGAAGTCCACACAGAGAGAGAGAGAGAGAGAGAGAAAGAGAGAGAGAGAGAGCAAGCCAAACCAACAACCCCTATAGCGAGCCACTAGCTACTATCAAGTTACAGCCTAGTAACATATGCACTGGAAATAGTACACAATATTTGATCATAATACTGTAATAGCTAGCTATGTATTAAATATCAGACAGTGGTTTCTGCTTTGAAGTTGGCATCATGCAAACCTGGAAAGGAAAAGAGAAATTGCATGATGCAGCTAGATGGAAGTGATGGCCTAACTACTTCCACTGGGTTCAACTGAACTGGCCCTGTCTGGGGTCCCTTCAGTCACACTAAACAATATTTACTACTTTCATTTATCTATTTTACCTATAGCTGACATGTGACTACAAAAACAATCCAATCAGTAATTCGACTAAACCAAGCTGAATGGCTGTTATTTCTCTAGAAGATGTTCCTAGCTGCAGCATTGATTAGCTACCCTGCTAGCTAGTTAGCAACCTCTCAAGTTTAGCTCATCAACATGTCGCTCATCTAAACGAATCATTATTCAGCTCTTGTAGTTATTATTATTATTATTATTATTATTATCATCATCTAGTAGCTACAATCTAAGATCCCCTGTCCAAAAACGAGCTAGCAAACGATGTTTCCCCCAGAAACAGCTAAGGTGCGCCAGCTAGACAACGTTACCCAGCTAGCTCGTCCCTAGCTAACATGTTATTTATGGCAACAGGATAGTTAAATAATCGTGTCATTTCAAAATACTAACTACACTTACCGACAACGTGGGGATATTCCCCGACTTCAAAGTATTTGGATATGCATTCAGTCTGCTCAGCAAAATCGTCAACACGTCTTTTCCACCAACAGTAGTTGACTCATCCTCATCCTCATCCTCAGCAGCAGGGTTCACTAGTTACCACAGCCACAGATTATACATGTACGACTTCAACATGGTCTTCATTTCATTTAAGGTTAGGGTGAAGCAGAAGGTTATCATTGCGCTTAAGGTTAGGTTTAAAATCACATTTCATGAAGACAAATTGTAGAAATATTGCATGGACAGTAGTATCTAGGCTACTATGGTATGGTATGCATTGTTCATTGCATATTTATTTACTGACCAGCCAGTGAATTAATACACATAAAGTACAGTTTATTTTTATTTTATTTCACCTTTATTTAACCAGGTAGGCCTGTTGAGAACAAGTTCTCATTTACAACTGCGACCTGGCCAAGACAAAGCAAAGCAGTGTGACAAAAACAACACAGAGTTACACAGTAAACAAACATGGTAAAAACACAATAGAGAATCTATATACAGAGTGCAAAATGTAGTGCAAAATGCAGTAAAGTTAGGAGGTAGGACAATAAATAGACCATAGTGGTGAAATAATTACAGATTAGCATTAACACAGGAATGAAGGATGTGCAAATTTCCCCCCCGGGGGATCAATAAAGTACCTATCTATCTATCTATCTATCTATCTATCTATCTATCTATCAAATTATGATGTGCAAATAGAGATACTGGAGTGCAAGATTAGCGAAAAATAATAAAAATAAATATGGGGATGAGGTAGTAGGGTGGGCTATTTACAGAAGGGCTATATACAGGTGCAGTGATCGATAAGCAGCTCTGAGAGCTGATGCTTAAAGTTATTGAGGGAGATAGGAACCTCTAGCTTCAATGATTTTTGCAATTCGTTCCAGTCATTGGCAGCAGAGAACTGGAAGGAATGGCGGCCAAAGGAGGTGTTGGCTTTGGGGGTGACCAGTGAGATATACCTGCTGGAGCGCATGCTATGGGTGGGTGTTGCTATAGTGACCAGCTGAGATAAGGCGGGGATTTACCTAATAAAGACTTATAGATGACCTGGAGCCAGTGGGTTTGGCGACGAATATGTAGTGAGGACCAGCCAACGAGAGCATACAGGTCGCAGTGGTGGGTAGTGTATGGGGCTTTGGTAACACAACGGATGGCACTGTGATAGATTACATCCAATTTGCTGAGTAGAGTGTTGGAGGCTAATTTGTAAATGACATCGCCAAAGTCAAGGATCGGTAGGATAGTCAGTTTTACAAGGGTATGTTTGGCAGCATGAGTGAAGGAGGCTTTGTTGTGAAATAGGAAGCCAATTCTGGATTTAATTTTGGATTGGAGATGGTTGATGTGAGTCTGGAAGTTGAGTTTACAGTCTAACCAGACGCCTAGGTATTTGTAGGAGTCCACGTATTCTAAGTCGGACCCGTCGAGAGTAGTGATGATAGTCCGGTGGGCGGGTGCGGGCAGCGTTCGATAGAAAAGCATGCATTTAGTTTTACTAGCGTTTAAGAGCAGTTGGAGGCCACGGAAGGAGTGTTTTATGGCATTGAAGCTTGTTTGAAGGTTAGTAAACACAGTGTCCAAAAAACACAGTGTCCAAAGAGGGGCCAGATGTATACAGAATGGTGTCGTCTGCGTAGAGATGGATCAGAGAGTCACCAGCAGCGAGAGCGACATCGTTGATGTATATAGAGAAAAGGGTTGGTCCAAGAATTGAACCCTGTGGCACCCCCATAGAAACTGCCAGAGGATCGGATAATAGGCCCTCCGATTTGACACACTGAACTCTGTCTGCGAAGTAGTTGGAGAACCAGGCAAGGCAGTCACTTGAGAAACCAAGGCTGTTGAGAATACGGTGATTGACAGAATCGAAAGCCTTGGCCAGGTCGATGAAGACGGCTGCACAGTACTGTCTTTTATCGATGGCGGTTATGATATCAGTAGGGATATGGTGATGATGATGATGATGTACTGGTAGGGAGTCATCAACCAGGGTTATTACTACATTATTACAGAATGAACAGTCCATACCATACAATAGTAGCCTAGATACTATTCATGCAATAATTCTACAATTTGTCTTCAAAAATGTGACTTTAGACACTTTAACTCTACCTACATGTACATATTACCTCAATTAGCCCGACTAACCTGTTCCCCCTCACATTGACTCTGTACTGGTACTTCCTGTATATAGCCTCCTCACATTGACTCTGTACTGGTACTTCCTGTATATAGCCTCCTCACATTGACTCTGTACTGGTACTTCCTGTATATAGCCTCCTCACATTGACTCTGTACTGGTACTTCCTGTATATAGCCTCCTCACATTGACTCTGTACTGGTACTTCCTGTATATAGCCTCCTCACATTGACTCTGTACTGGTACTTCCTGTATATAGCCTCCTCACATTGACTCTGTACTGGTACTTCCTGTATATAGCCTCCTGACATTGACTCTGTACTGGTACCCCTGTATATAGCCTCCTCACATTGACTCTGTACTGGTACCCCTGTATATAGCCTCCTCACATTGACTCTGTACTGGTACCCCTGTATATAGCCTCCTCACACTGACTCTGTACTGGTACCACCTGCTTGTTAGTAAGCATTTCACTGTAAGGTCTACACCTGTTGTATTGTTGGTTAAGGTCTTGTTAGTAAGCATTTCACTGTAAGGTCTACACCTGTTGTATTGTTGGTTAAGGTCTTGTTAGTAAGCATTTCACTGTAAGGTCTACACCTGTTGTATTGTTGGTTAAGGTCTTGTTAGTAAGCATTTCACTGTAAGGTCTACACCTGTTGTATTATTGGTTAAGGTCTTGTTAGTAAGCATTTCACTGTAAGGTCTACACCTGTTGTATTGTTGGTTAAGGTCTTGTTAGTAAGCATTTCACTGTAAGGTCTACACCTGTTGTATTGTTGGTTAAGGTCTTGTTAGTAAGCATTTCACAGTAAGGTCTACACCTGTTGTATTGTTGGTTAAGGGCTTGTTAGTAAGCATTTCACTGTAAGGTCTACACCTGTTGTATTGTTGGTTAAGGGCTTGTTAGTAAGCATTTCACTGTAAGGTCTACACCTGTTGTATTGTTGGTTAAGGTCTTGTTAGTAAGCATTTCACTGTAAGGTCTACACCTGTTGTATTGTTGGTTAAGGGCTTGTTAGTAAGCATTTCACTGTAAGGTCTACACCTGTTGTATTGTTGGTTAAGGTCTTGTTAGTAAGCATTTCACTGTAAGGTCTACACCTGTTGTATTGTTGGTTAAGGTCTTGTTAGTAAGCATTTCACTGTAAGGTCTACACCTGTTGTATTGTTGGTTAAGGGCTTGTTAGTAAGCATTTCACTGTAAGGTCTACACCTGTTGTATTGTTGGTTAAGGTCTTGTTAGTAAGCATTTCACTGTAAGGTCTACACCTGTTGTATTCGGCGCACTTGACAAATACATTTTATTTCATTTATTACCATTAGTATTTATTTATCCTGATACACTCACCACACATTACCTGCTCCTACTGTTTATTATCTATCCTGTTGCCTAGGTATTTACCCTACCTTTATCTACGCCACGACCTCAATGACATTTACATTACATTTCAGTCATTTAGCGAACGCTCTTATCCAGAGCGACTTACAGTTAGTGCATTCATCTTCAGATAGCTACAGTAGCGAGTTGCAGTAGTCCAGACAGGAGATGACAAGTGCCTAGATTAAGACCCGCGCCGCTTCCTGTGTGAGGTAAGGTCGTACTCTACGGATGTCGTAGAGCATGAACCTGCATGAACGAGTCACTGCTTTGATATTTGCAGAGAACGACAGGGTGTTATCCAGGGTCATGCCAAGATTCTTTGCACTCTGGGAGGGCGACACTTATGTTGTCGACCGTGATGGAGAGGTCTTGGAGCAGGCAGGCCTTCCCCGAGAGGAAGAGCAGCTCTGTCTTGTCAAAGTTGAGATTGAGGTGGTGGGCCGACAACCAAGCTGAGATATCTGCCAGGCATGCAGCCTTTCTCTGCCACCACCATGCTTAACCGTAGGGATGAGTCCTTTAGGTGCCTTTTGACAAACACCAAGCGGGCTGTCATGTGCCTTTTACTGAATGGCTTCCGTCTGGCCAATCTACCATAAAGGTTTGATTGGTGGAGTTCTACAGAGATGGTTGTCAGAGGAACTCTGGAGCTCTGTCAGTGTGACCATTGGGTTCTTGGTCACCTCCCTGACCAAGGCCCTTCTCCCCCGTTTGCTCAGTTTGGCCAGGCGGCCAGCTCTAGGAAGAGTCTTCGTGATTCCAAACTTTTTTCATTTAAGAATGATGAAGGCCACTGTGTTCTTGGGGACCTTCAATGTTGCAGACATGTTTTGGTACCCTTCCCCAGATTTGTGCCTTGACACAATCCTGTCTCGGAGCTCTACGGACAATTCCTTCGACCTCATTTTTGATCTGACATTCTTCAATGGGGTTTTAGGCAGTTGGCATCCAATGTTAATGGTGCATTACCGCCACCAGCTGGACGGGGTGTTGAATAAGAAACTAAAAAAAAAATCAGAGAAAAGGGGAAAATTACATCATACAAAATAAAACACGTCCTCTAAAAATAAATACACCACATTACAATTCTTCTATCACAGTCCAATTCAAAATATATCCCTACACTGGCTCAGGGGCCTGTGTTGGGGGTACATTCACCGACAGGATTTCTTGCACTGTCTCAGCGGTGAAATCTCGAAGACCCAAAAACATTCAGCGGTATTCACAATGATTCCAATTATCTTTGATTTCTTCTCCACTTGTGATGTACAGTTTATAACCATTGCAATAATGGTTAATTATTATTATTATTATTATTATTATTATATAATGGTAATTTGTCTCACCACTATGGTCTATTTATTGTCCTACCTCTTAACCTTACTGCATTTTGCACTACATTTTGCACTCTGTATATAGACTTTCCATTGTGTTTTTGACCATGTTTGTTTACTGTGTAACTCTGTGTTGTTTTTGTCGCACTGCTTTGCTTTGTCTTGGCCAGGTCGCAGTTGCAAATGAGAACTTGTTCTCAACTGACCTACCTGGTTAAATAAAGGTGAAATAAAAAAATAAAAAAATAATAATAATTAAAGTCCACCTTTGTAACATGTAGCATTTCACTATCCCTCGGTTGATGAGAAACCTTCCCTGGTTATGGTGGCTCTACTACCACTGGTTGATGAGAAACCTTCCCTGGTTATGGTGGCTCTACTACCACTGGTTGATGAGAAACCTTCCCTGGTCGTGGTGGCTCTACTACCACTGGTTGATGAGAAACCTTCCCTGGTCGTGTTGGCTCTACTAGATAGATAGCTAAAACATGGGCTCCTGAGTGGCGCAGCGTTCTAAGGCACTGCATCTCAGTGCAAGAGGCATCACTACAGTCCCTGGTTCAAATCTAGGCTGTATCACATCCGGCCAAGATTGGGAGTCCCATAGGGTGGCGCACAATTGGCCCAGTGTCATCCAGGTTTGGCCGGGGTAGGCCGTCATTATAAATAAGAATTTGTTCATAACTGACTTGCCTAGTTAAATAAAAAGATAGATAGGTACTTTATTGATCCCTGAGGGGAAATTACTTTGTCAAGCAACTACGAAAAACACAGGGCAGGTGCAAAATGCCAGAACGAAATACACAAAAGACAGATACATGATACATAGTGCGGCAGTATGAAAAAATGTGAAGTCTGGAGTGCAAAAAGCTATAAAAAGGCATTGCATAGTAAAGTGAATGGCTAAATATGTACACTATACATTGTTACAGAGTGTTAGGTGAAAATAATTATACAAATTTGCAAGTTGATATAGATAAATAAGGAATATTTGCATGGTTAACTATACTATACAGGTCGATGGCAGAGAAAGATACTTAAATAGCTAAATGTGTGTATGATATAATTGAGGGTAATAATAATAATTCCCTTAAAATACAGTCCTTAGTACAGGGTTTAATTACAGATAAATGCACATATTGCACATTCAATATACTAAATGCAATGAAAAAAGATACAACTGACAGGATACTAATATGCATTCCTGAGTGAATGACTATGCAAGTTCAGTCCAAGAATTACTTACAATATTGCACGTAATATGATATAACAACTGTACATTAATATGTATATACAGTCCTGAATGAATTTGTGATTACAGCTCAGTTACTCACAGATGGATGCATAATTGTTAAACTAGGTCCTAACACCTCAACAGTTCCAGGTCTATGTTGCCGACAGCACGGCACCCCGTTTCCAAATCATGTCCAATCAATTGAATTGACCACAGGTGGACTCCAATCAAGTTGTAGAAACATCTCAAGGATGATCAATGGAAACAGGATGCACCTGAGCTCAGTTTTGATTCTTATAGCAAAGGGTGTGAATAATTAGGTAAATAAGGTATTTTGTTTTTTATTTTCGCTTTGTCATTATGGCGTATTTTGTGTAGATTGATGAAAATGTTTATTTATTTAATCCATTTTAGAAAAAGGCTATAACGGAAAAAAATAAAATGAAAAGTGAAGGGGTATGAATACTTTCCGAATGCACTGTATCTACTCCAATGCTCCAGTATCCCTGCACAAAAAAATATAAAAATAAATATTGCAAAATATTCACAACCATCAACTAGTTCAAGTTGTATTTGTCACATGCACAAGTACAAATGCTTAACTTACAAGCGCTACCCAACAGCGCAGTATTCAATATAAAAAAGTATAACTAGTGAAATAAGAAATAGAACAGCAAGCTATCTACAGGGTCAGGCCCAATGAAATGTAGTCAACTTTACAGAGTTGGGGCAAAATTATTGAATTCATGAAATATGTTTATCTTTGATGTAAATAAACCATGCAAATATGTTTGCCAATTATACAAGGAATTTTGCGAACTGAAAAACTGAAGAATCATTTATTTTGGCGGAACCAGCTGTTTGGTTTCTAGACGGACTGGTTTCACGGTTACACTGGACGGCTAAATACTATGCCCTTGATTTCCTCTGTGAGGTGACACAGGCTAGCAGGCTAACAGGCTAGTCAACAAAGTCCGTTTAGAATCATTTGGATCAACGCATTTTCCCGACATGGGGCTTCCAGATGAGGCGAAGGCCCTTCCACCTCCAGGAATAATAAACCGTAACTCCGTCTGGCTCGGCCTGATCGGTTACTGCTCCGCGGTGCTGCAGAACGCCCTGAACCGCAGGCCGCCCCTGAAATCAGGTCGGGTAGCGGGCTGGCTGGTGTTAGCATGAGCCGCCTAGCATTAGCATTAGCCGTTAAACAAGATTCACTTTACTAACTGTTAGTTATCTAGTGATGTCAATACTTTTTAATGTCATAAACTATAAACTATATAATATCTAACAGAGAGCCAGGTCAAGACTTTTTAATGTCATAAACTATATAATATCTAACAGAGCCAGGTCAAGACTTTTTAATGTCATAAACTATATAATATCTAACAGAGAGCCAGGTCAAGACTTTTTAATGTCATAAACTATATAATATCTAACAGAGCCAGGTCAAGACTTTTTAATGTCATAAACTATATAATATCTAACAGAGCCAGGTCAAGACATTTTAATGTCATAAACTATATAATATCTAACAGAGAGCCAGGTCAAGACATTTTAATGTCATAAACTATATAATATCTAACAGAGAGCCAGGTCAAGACTTTTTAATGTCATAAACTATAAACTATATAATATCTAACAGAGAGCCAGGTCAAGACATTTTAATGTCATAAACTATATAATATCTAACAGAGAGCCAGGTCAAGACTTTTTAATGTCATAAACTATAAACTATATAATATCTAACAGAGAGCCAGGTCAAGACTTTTTAATGTCATAAACTATATAATATCTAACAGAGAGCCAGGTCAAGACATTTTAATGTCATAAACTATATAATATTTAACTAACAGTAGGCTGAACAACGGCAACAGAGCGCTGGCTGAGCTGGAACACAAGCGAACCCAAATGAATGGACCGAACTGTTCTGACTGGAGTGATGCTTAGAATTACATTTAGCCTAAATGGCAACAACAAATATACCCCTTTTCATATTACCACTACAATCTGTTATTAAGAAGAAACTGAAAAAACAACAACTCGTGTAGAAAGTTAACATCCGCACCTCGATGGTGTCAACTGTGTAATGAGGGAAAGTGTAGGGAAACAATGAAAACTTCTGACTATTTCTGGTCTAGTGATCGGTGACAACCGAGCTCGCTGCACAGACTTACATCATTACAAAGAGGAGAAGTTCCCGACTTGAAAAAATCAAAATATACACATTGAGAGATATTTGGCGAAATAGACAGCCATAGCTATATTTCTCCTATAGGAAACAATGGGACGACCTCAGAGTAATGTTTAGTTGTTGTTGACATTTTAACTACAAACAACGTGGACAGGTCTCGTTGTTGTTGTTGACATTTTAACTACAAACAATGTGGACAGGTCTCGTTGTTGTTGACATTTTAACTACAAACAACGTGGACAGGTCTCGTTGTTGTTGACATTTTAACTACAAACAACGTGGACAGGTCTCATTGTTGTTGTTGACATTTTAACTACAAACAACGTGGACAGGTCTCATTGTTGTTGTTGACATTTTAACTACAAACAACGTGGACAGGTCTCATTGTGGTTGACATTTTAACGGTTAACATTTTTGTGTCCAGCCTACTAACGGTTTTAATGATCAAACAAAAGTTGTGATTAACGTTACCTAGCTAACTTTACCACCGTTGGTTACAAACACCATTGGTTTTTAAAATGTTTTTTAAAATAAAATGTATTTAACCTTTATTTAACTAGGCAAGTCAGTTAAGAACAAATTCTTATTTACAATGACGGCCTTCACCGGCCAAACTTGGACGACGCTGGGTCAATTGTGCTCTGCCATGGGACTCCCAATCACGGCTGGATGTGATACAGTCTGGATTCGAACCAGGGACTGCAGTGACGCCTCTTGCACTGAGATGCAGTGCCTTAGACCGCTGCCACTAATAATAATAATGGTATCGGGCTACAAACATCAGAACACTGCTTGCCAGCTTCCATTCTTTAAAAAAAAACACTGTCTTCTGTAAATTAATGTTCAAGAAGGTAACTTTACATAATAATGCAATGCATATATTTTCTAATCTTCAATAATAACTGGGATTGATTGCTCTATGAAATGTGGTCATTCAGTTGACTGACCATATCAGTCATGTCAGGATGTCTTATAGCGTCGATGCAACCCAGATAGATTTTATATTGTGCAAAAACTCTATAAACACTGTTCGTTGTATCGAAGATAGGTGTCTTATTGTGTGTAGACTGGCTCCTGGCTGTCAAGCAACTTACAGTTCAGCGTTTAGCTAAGTTGTATCTACAAATTAAAACAGGCTCTTAAGGTATTTTAATAATATAGAAATCACACTTTACCAGGCTGATCTATGCTAATACTATCTACAGATTGTAACACCAGAATGTGATTTAACCCTCCAAAATTGGGATCTATTATGCTGGGAGTTACAGGTCTGCCAATACAAAACGTTGCCAGAGATTGTTTTTAACTAACCAGGTATTAGCAATACTATCTATATTCTTGATTTGTGGAAACTGGAGTCCGTTTGAATTGAGAAAAATCTCTTATTGAAATAAATGTGTTGCTCCATGAATTAATCCAACAATGTGTACGCCGCCATCTTGTCTATTTCAAAACCTTTCTCATTGATGGAGACCGGTGAGTGTCATCATGATATGCGGCATTTTGGGGTGGACCCACCTGTCTCGATCAATGACAGAAGATTTGTTGGATAACTTCATGTGGCAAAAAAAAATCATTTTTTATTTCATTTTATATCAGTCTCAATTTAACTTTGTCGTTGTCTTTGCAGGTGTTCACCGGCAAGCCTTGCTGGCATCCATTGGTTGGTTCATTGGTTACCATGTCACCAAACACGAGAACTACACATA
Organism: Thymallus thymallus; assembly: GCA_023634145.1. Classification (NCBI taxonomy): domain Eukaryota; kingdom Metazoa; phylum Chordata; class Actinopteri; order Salmoniformes; family Salmonidae; genus Thymallus; species Thymallus thymallus. Next base: position 35,761,560 of record CM042378.1, on the reverse strand, counting down.
CGCCAGACTGGACCGGGACATGAACGAATATGTACGACTCCACCCAGAGAACTTTTCAGACAAAGGTAAATGGATTGGACTGATGTCCACATAGGAAGACATGAATGCTCCGTGTTCAAGACAAGTCAGTTACTAGGCTAGATTCTATCAACAACACCCCAAGTCTTCATAATGTTGTCATGGACCATCAGATAAATAAAACAACACTAACCAGGCTCTAGCTGTGACCCCAAGAAACACCTACTATCCTACACCAAATGTTACGTCATTTCTTAAAAATGTATATATAATTGACATACATAAAGAAATCAACTCGGCTTGTTTCACAAAACTCATGTCAGTCATTTTTTATTCAATATTTAATAAAGTGTGTTTTTTTGTGTTCATCTCCACAGAGAAGAAGACATTTGCTGAGATTGTGGAGCCTTTTCACCCAATTCGCTGAGTGTAGGATGCTGGCTGAAGGACAGGAGAGAACATTTTAACAGAATACACCTGTCTCTGTAGTCCCCTGTTGGTGTTAATGCAATCACCCATTACATTATGTGAAATCTAAAGAGTCTTGTATATAATAAAAAAAATCCTACACAAATAATGAGCTCTTGTTTGCACAGAATATTATTCCTCTCCAATAAATGTGGTGTTATTATTTTCAAGATAATAGGATGTATTATCGCCTGTTCATGGATATAGAATAGCATAATTTACTTATTCGATGTGACAGTTGCTTTGGACGCCCAGGCTTCGATCACCAAGGTGAGCTGAAAGTGTGTGACAGGTTAATGTGACTGGGGTGTCCATGAGGACACAATTCTGAGCTGTTCACAATTCTCACACAATGAAATACATCTAATACATGTTTCAGTTTTGGCAAAGCACCTTTATTCAATTTTACACACAACTTGGTGTTATTGACAGTATATGTAAACAGCTTGACAGTTGTTAATCTTAGTTATGTTCATGCCCCAAAATGTATTGCTTGTTTTGTCGATGGGGTTAACCTGAGTATTCCTATTCTAATGCATTATTCCAATAATGTCCATGTACTTGGTTGTGACACCCTGGGACTTCTTGGTGAGGTTTCCCATGACAGAGAAAAGTCCCATGAGGTGGAAGTGGAACAGGGTCTCGGGGTCAGCCTCCAGCATGGGCTCCAGGGTCTTATTCAGGGACAGGTGGGTCTGGTTCTGGGTCTTGGCCTTGCGGTCGTCCAGCGGGACCAATCCACTCTCCACTGTGTTCCTGACGGCCTTCAGCATCAGGTAGGAGTCATAGAGGTCTTTACAGGAGCTATCGGCTGCAGAGTGACAGTCCTGGAAACAGTCGTCTTCTTCATCAGAGTCTGACTCCACATCTCTGAGCAGGCTGGGGAGGAGGACCGTCTGTTCCATGTTGTGGACGGCAGCACTGTAGCGCCTCAGAGCCAGGAGCAGGCAACCCCGGTTCAGCTTGTTGTTGGTCTCGGCAGACTGCATGGCAGAGGTTCCAGGTGGATGGGTGGCTGTTCCTGGTAGAGATGGCTTGTTCCTGGGCTGGCGGTGTTCAGGTGGTGGGGCTGGAAGCCTGAGTGCAGTGCAAGGAGCTGAGGGGAGGATTGGGGCTTTATAGGCTACCATAATCCTACCTGAGGTGGTCAAATAGACTGCCCTGAGGTGAGGTGAGGTGAGGTGGGCTGGTCAACTGTAGTTATGCAACAGGATGGGGTGATCCTTTGAGAATCATTGTGACTGTAATGTTGAACCAAGGCCAAAGGTTAACTGTAGTTCTGCAACAGGATAGGGTGATCCTTTGAGGGACACTGTGATGTTGAACCAAGGCCAATAACTCAGTTTACTTTTCACAAGCTTTCTTTTAGGGCTGACCCCATTTAGTCAACTGGTTGTTTCTATGGTCGATGGGCTGTTAGTCAGCAGATTTATTTTTAGTTGAGCAGTGGCAAATATATATATATATACAGTGGGGAGAACAAGTATTTGATACACTGCCGATTTTGCAGGTTTTCCCACTTACAAAGCATGTAGAAGTCTGTAATTTTTATCATAGGTACTCTTCAACTGTGAGTGACGGAATCTAAAACAAAAATCCAGAAAATCACATTGTATGATTTTTAAGTAATTAATTTGCATTTTATTGCATGACATAAGTATTTGATACATCAGAAAAGCAGAACTTAATATTTGGTACAGAAACCTTTGTTTGCAATTATAGAGATCATACGTTTCCTGTAGTTCTTGACCAGGTTTGCACACACTGCAGCAGGGATTTTGACCCACTCCTCCATACAGACCTTCTCCAGATCCTTCAGGTTTCGGGGCTGTCGCTGGGCAATACAGACTTTCAGCTCCCGCCAAAGATTTTCTATTAGGTTCAGGTCTGGAGACTGGCAAGGCCACTCCAGGACCTTGAGATGCTTCTTACGGAGCCACTCCTTAGTTGCCCTGGCTGTGTGTTTCGGGTCGTTGTCATGCTGGAAGACCCAGCCACGACCCATCTTCAATGCTCTTACTGAGGGAAGGAGGTTGTTGGCCAAGATCTCGCGATACATGGCCCCATCCATCCTCCCCTCAATACGGTGCAGTCGTCCTGTCCCCTTTGCAGAAAAGCATCCCCAAAGAATGATGTTTCCACCTCCATGCTTCACGGTTGGGATGGTGTTCTTGGGGTTGTACTCGTCCTTCTTCTTCCTCCAAACACGGCGAGTGGATTTTAGACCAAAAAGCTCTATTTTTGTCTCATCAGACCATATGACCTTCTCCCATTCCTCCTCTGGATCATCCAGATGGTCATTGGCAAACTTCAGACGGGCCTGGACATGCGCTGGCTTGAGCAGGGGGACCTTGCGTGCGCTGCAGGATTTTAATCCATGACGGCGTAGTGTGTTACTAATGGTTTTATTTGAGACTGTGGTCCCAGCTCTCTTCAGGTCATTGACCAGGTCCTGCCGTGTAGTTCTGGGCTGATCCCTCACCTTCATCATGATCATTGATGCCCCACGAGTTGAGATCTTGCATGGTGCCCCAGACCGAGGGAGATTGACCGTCATCTTGAACTTCTTCCATTTTCTAATAATTGCGCCAACAGTTGTTGCCTTCTCACCAAGCTGCTTGCCTATTGTCCTGTAGCCCATCCCAGCCTTGTGCAGGTCTACAATTTTATCCCTGATGTCCTTACACAGCTCTCTGGTCTTGGCCATTGTGGAGAGGTTGGAGTCTGTTTGATTGAGTGTGTGGACAGGTGTCTTTTATACAGGTAACTAGTTCAAACAGGTGCAGTTAATACAGGTAATGAGTGGAGAACAGGAGGGCTTCTTAAAGAAAAACTAACAGGTCTGTGAGAGCTGGAATTCTTACTGGTTGGTAGGTGATCAAATACTTATGTCATGCAATAAAATGCAAATTAATTATTTAAAAATCATACAATGTGATTTTCTGGATTTTTGTTTTAGATTCCGTCTCTCACAGTTGAAGTGTACCTATGATAAAAATTACAGACCTCTACATGCTTTGTAAGTAGGAAAACCTGGAAAATCAGCAGTGTATCAAATACTTGTTCTCCCCACTATATATAAAACATTTGGCACACGAGACACCTGTCTGATTCACACCTGGCTGATTCACACTTGTCTGAGTGGACTAATCCATTGTGGAGGCCGCGGGATGGCACACCAGTATCACCAGTAGTACATTTACCGTTACCATAATTTCTAATCTACAATGTTTGTTTGGTTACAGTCATTTCTGTTAATGCATTCAATATATTATTATTACAGTCATTCCATTGTCATTGAAGGAGTGGACATGTTGTTTGCAGAGGGCACAACCTAGGCTACACTTGTGATAAAAAAGTATTTCATTCCATTTACCAGTTGTGAATTTATTCATTGTCTTTTGTTCAGAGTGCTTCTGTCAATCTGGAGTAAGGACATGCACCTGATTACGCATAGAATTACAGGTAAGCTCAGGCTACCTGGGCTTCACGCAAATGTAGTCTTATAAATGTGTCCATTTGGGGATCTGATAGTATTTCTGATTGGCTCAACTCACCATCACTGTGGAGATCCTCAAAGTATTTTTTTCTTTGCCTCAAACAGCAAGTAAACAAAGTCTGTTTTTACATCCATTGAGAATGACAATAGTTCCTCAAAGCAGTCTATTTGAAAAATCATGTCATGCTGTGATCCGGTGGAAACGTCATAAAAAGGCCTACTTGATTACTTCCTATCCCTTGCGTGGCTACAACTGGGTCTTTCTGTCCAGAGTTAGCTAGCCCAGGAAACTCTGTGGGCCCAGAATATTTTTTACAATGCTGCAAGTATCAGGCTGGACCAAGTTAATAGTTGCTACAATGTTTCAAGTTCCTTGCAGACAGACCATGCATAACCAATGTGATTTATAGGATATCATTTTATCAGGATATTTTCTACCTAACAGGTTGCCGACCGCTTGTGTAGCCTATTATTATTATTATTATTATTATTATTATTATTATTATTATTATTATTATTACCGGCAACTTCACGAGCATAATGGTAGAATCTGAAGACCAATAGCAGCGGGAGGAGGAGGAGGATATATACATCTCTGGCTCCCTCTTCAGTAATTTGTGTCTTCACTTTTAATCTCAGTGCATAATGCATCAGACCAGCTCAGTAGCCTACATATAGTTGATTTTAATCTCAGTGCTTAGTGCATCAGACCAGCTCAGTAGCCTACATAGAGTTGATTTTAATCTCAGTGCTTAGTGCATCAGACCAGCTCAGTAGCCTACATAGAGTTGATTTTAATCTCAGTGCTTAGTGCATCAGACCAGCTCAGTAGCCTACATAGAGTTGATTTTAATCTCAGTGCTTAGTGCATCAGACCAGCTCAGTAGCCTACATAGAGTTGATTTTAATCTCAGTGCTTAGTGCATCAGACCAGCTCAGTAGCCTACATAGAGTTGATTTTAATCTCAGTGCTTAGTGCATCAGACCAGCTCAGTAGCCTACATAGAGTTGATTTTAATCTCAGTGCTTAGTGCATCAGACCAGCTCAGTAGCCTACATATAGTTGATTTTAAGACCCACTGGTTGATGCTTATTTATAAAACCCTCTTAGGCCTCACTCCCCCCTATCTGAGATATCTACTGCAGCCCTCATCCTCCACATACAACACCCGTTCTGCCAGTCACATTCTGTTAAAGGTCCCCAAAGCACACACATCCCTGGGTCGCTCGTCTTTTCAGTTCGCTGCAGCTAGCGACTGGAACGAGCTGCAACAAACACTCAAACTGGACAGTTTTATCTCAATCTCTTCATTCAAAGACTCAATCATGGACACTCTTACTGACAGTTGTGTCTGCTTTGTGTGATGTATTGTCATCTCTACCTTCTTGCCCTTTGTGCTGTTGTCTGTGCCCAATAATGGTTGTACCATGTTTTGTGCTGCTACCATGCTGTGTTGCTACCATGTTGTTGTCATGTTGTGTTGCTACCATGCTGTGTTGTCATGTGCTGCTACCATGTTGTGTTGCTACCATGTTGTGTTTCTACCATGTTGTTGTCATGTTGTGTTGCTACCATGCTGTGTTGTCATGTGTTGCTGCCTTGCTATGTTGTTGTCTTAGGTCTCTCTTTATGTAGTGTTGTTTTGTCTCTCTTGTCGTGATGTGTGTCTGGTCCTATATTTATATTTTATATTTTTAATCCCAGCCCCCGTCCCTGCAGGAGGTCTTTTGCCTTTTGGTAGGCCGTCATTGTAAATAAGAATTTGTTCTTAACTGACTTGCCTAGTTAAATAAAGGTTAAATAAAAAATAAATAGTCAGGATCGAGGCAAAGATGAACGGAGCAAAGTACAGAGAGATCCTTGATGAAAACCTGCTCCAGAACATTCAGGACCTCAGACTGGGGTGAAGGTTCACCTTCCAACAGGACAACGACCCTAAACACACAGCCAATACAACGCAGGATTGGCTTCGGGACAAGTCTCTGAATGTCCTTGAGTGGTCCGGACATTAGCTGTGCAGCAACGCTCCCCATCCAACCTGACAGAGCATGAGAGGATCTGCAGAGAAGAATGGGAGATACTCCAAAAAATACAGGTGTGTCAAGATTGTAGCGTCATACCCAAGAAGATTCAAGGCTGTAATCGCTGTCAAAGGTGCTTCAACAAAGTACTGAGTAAAGGGTCTGAATACTTATGGAAAAATGTTTGGTTTTTTAAAAGTATTTTGGCTTTGTCATTATGGGGTATTGTGTCATTATGGGGTATTGTGTCATTATGGGGCATTGTGTCATTATGGGGTATTGTGTCATTATGGGGTATTGTGTCATTATGGGGTATTGATGTCATTATGGGGTATTGTGTCATTATGGTGTATTGTGTCATTATGGGGTATTGTGTCATTATGGGGTATTGTGTCATTATGGGGTATTGTATCATTATGGGGTATTGATGTCATTATGGGGTATTGGGTCATTATGGGGTATTGTGTCATTATGGGGTATTGATGTCATTATGGGGTATTGTATCATTATGGGGTATTGATGTCATTAGGGGGTATTGGGTCATTATGGGGTATTGTGTCATTATGGGGTATTGATGTCATTATGGGGTATTGTGTCATTATGGGGTATTGTGTCATTATGGGGTATTGTGTCATTATGGGGTATTGTGTCATTATGGGGTATTGTATCATTATGGGGTATTGATGTCATTATGGGGTATTGGGTCATTATGGGGTATTGTGTCATTATGGGGTATTGATGTCATTATGGGGTATTGTATCATTATGGGGTATTGATGTCATTATGGGGTATTGATGTCATTATGGGGTATTGTGTCATTATGGGGTATTGTGTCATTATGGGGTATTGATGTCATTGTGGGGTATTGATGTCATTATGGGGTATTGGGTCATTATGGGGTATTGTGTCATTATGGGGTATTGATGTCATTATGGGGTATTGTGTCATTATGGGGTATTGTATCATTATGGGGTATTGTGTCATTATGGGGTATTGTATCATTATGGGGTATTGATGTCATTATGGGGTATTGTGTCATTATGGGGTATTGTGTCATTATGGGGTATTGATGTCATTATGGGGTATTGTATCATTATGGGGTATTGATGTCATTATGGGGTATTGGGTCATTATGGGGTATTGTGTCATTATGGGGTATTGATGTCATTATGGGGTATTGATGTCATTATGGGGTATTGTGTCATTATGGGGTATTGTGTCATTATGGTGTATTGTGTCAGTATGGGGTATTGTGTCATTATGGGGTAGTGTGTCATTATGGGGTATTGTGTCATTATGGGGTATTGTGTCATTATGGGGTATTGTATCATTATGGTGTATTGCGTCATTATGGGGTATTGTGTCATTATGGGGTATTGTGTCATTATGGGGTATTGATGTCATTATGGGGTATTGTATCATTATGGTGTATTGTGTCATTATGGGGTATTGTGTCATTATGGGGTATTGTGTCATTATCGGGTATTGTATCATTATGGGGTATTGTATCATTATGGGGTATTGTATCATTATGGGGTATTGTGTCATTATGGGGTATTGTGTCATTATGGGGTATTGTATCATTATGGGGTATTGTATCATTATGGGGTATTGTGTTGAGATTGATGAGGGGAACAAAACAACAGAATCAATTTTAGAATAAGGCTGTAACATAACAAAATATGTAAAAAATGAAGTTGGTGGCAAGTGTTAGAGTGTTGGGCCTGTAACCGAAAGGTTGCCGAATCGAATCTTGCTGACCTGCCTAGTTAAATAAAGGTTACATTAAAAAGTAAAGGGGCCTGAATGCACTGTATATAATTTAGTATATTAAGACACGATTAAATCAAGAATAGTCTGATGGGTGACAATATTAGCCCATAACTAGTGAATGATGCCCAGAGTAAGAAACTATGCCTTTTTCAAGTCATAGTCGCACACCTCATGTAGCCTAGCCCATAGGACTATATGTTTTAATAAGGTTTATATCACACCTCATGTAGCCTAGCCCATAGGACTATATGTTTTAATAAGGTTTGTATCACACACCTCATGTAGCCTAGCCCATAGGACTATATGTTTTAATAAGGTTTGTATCACACCTCATGTAGCCTAGCCCATAGACCTATATGTTTTAATAAGGTTTGTATCACACACCTCATGTAGCCTAGCCCATAGGACTATATGTTTTAATAAGGTTTGTATCACACACCTCATGTAGCCTAGCCCATAGACCTATATGTTTTAATAAGGTTTGTATCACACACCTCATGTAGCCTAGCCCATAGGCCTATATGTTTTAATAAGGTTTATATCACAACTAAAGTGGCCAAATAACTTCTTAAAATTAAGCACATGAATCCGCATTACAACGGGTGTAGAGCCTAACTGGCTGGATCACAATACAGTAAACATATCTAGGAAAAGTTCCAAAGGCTGGGCCTAACATAGTGTATAAGAGGTCATACAATCATTTTGTAGTGATTCCTATGTTGATGATGTAAATAATATGTGTTGGTCTGTGGTTTGTAATGATGATCAACCAGACGCTGCACTTGACACATTTATGAAGTTGCTTATTCCAGTTACTAATAAGCACGCACCTGTTAAGAACATGACTGTAAAACTGTTAAATCCCTCTGGATTGATGAGGAATTGAAACATTGTATGGTTGAGAGGGATGAGGCTAAACGAATCAGCCTGTTACCAACCCTTTGCAAAGTTTTGGGAATTGTGTTTGACCAGATACAATGCTATTTTACAGTAAACAAATTGACAACAGACTTTCAGCACGCTTATAGGGAAGGACATTCAACAAACACAGCACTTACACAAATGACAGATGCTTTGCTGAGAGAAATTGATGATAAAAATATTGTGGGGGATGTTTTGTTGGACTTCAGAAAAAAACGTATTTGTTATGACTTTACACCCCCTGCTATATTGTGGATAAAGAGTTACCTGTCTAACAGAACACAGAGGGTGTTCATTAATGGAAGCCTCTCCAACATAATCCAGGTAGAATCAGGAATTCCCCAGGGCAGCTGTCTAGGCTCCTTACTGTTTTCAATCTTTACTAACGACATGCCACTGGCTTTGAGTAAAGCCAGAGTGTTTATGTACAGTTGAAGTCGGAAGTTTACATCCACTTAGGTTGAAGTCATTAAAACAAAATTTTCAACCACTCCACAGATTTCATGTTAACAAACTATAGTTTTGGCAAGTCGGTTAGGACATCTACTTTGTGCATGACACAAGTAATTCTTCAAAATACTGTTTACAGACAGATTATTTCACTTATAATTCACTATATCACAATTCCAGTGGGTCAGAAGTTATATACACTAAGTTGACTGTGCCTTTAAACAGCTTGGAAAATTCCAGAAAATTATGTCATGTCTTTAGAAGCTTCTGATAGGCTAATTGACATCATTTTAGTCAATTGGAGGTGTACCTGTGGATGTATTTCAAGGCCTACCTTCAAACTCAGTGCCTCTTTGCTCGACATCATGGGAAAATCAAAAGAAATCAGCCAAGACCTCAGAATTATTTTTAGACCTCCACATGTCTGGTTCATCCTTGGGAGCAATTTCCAAATGTCTGAAGGTACCACGTTCATCTGTACAAACAATAGTACGCAAGTATAAACACCATGGGACCACACAGCCGTCATACCGCTAAGGAAGGAGACGCGTTCTGTCTCCTAGAGATGAACATACTTTGGTGCGAAAAGTGCAAATCAATCCCAGAACAACAGCAAAGGACCTTGTGAAGATGCTGGAGGAAACAGGTACAAAAGTATCTATATCCACAGTAAAACAAGTCCTATATCGACATAACCTGAAAGGCTGCTCAGCAAGGAAGATGCCACTGCTCCAAAACCGCCATTAAAAAGCCAGACTACAGTTTGCAACTGCACATGGGGACAAAGATTGTACTTTTTGGAGAAATGTCCTCTGGTCTGATGAAACTAAAATAGAACTGTTTGGCCATAATGACCATCGTTATGTTTGGAGGAAAAAGGGGGATGCTTGCAAGCCGAAGAACACCATACTAACCGTGAAGCACGGGGGTGGCAGCATCATGTTGTGGGGGTGCTTTGCTGCAGGAGGGACTGGTGCACTTCACAAAATAGATGACATCATGAGGAAGGAAATTATGTGGATATATTGAAGCAAAATCTCAAGACATCAGTCAGGAAGTTGAAGCTTGGTCACTAATGGGTCTTCCATATGGACAATGACCCCAAGCATACTTCCAAAGTTGTGGCAAAATGGCTTAAGGACAACAAAGTCATGGTATTGGAGTGGCCATCACAAAGCCCTGACCTCAATCCTATAGAACATTTGTGGGCAGAACTGAAAAAGCGTGTGCGAGCAAGGAGGCCTACAAACCTGACTCAGTTACACCAGTTCTGTCTGGAGGAATGGGCCACAATTCACCCAACTTATTGTGGGAAGCTTGTGGAAGGCCAAGCTTGTGGTTTGACCCAAGTTAAACAATTTAAAGTCAATGCTACCAAATACTAATTGAATGTATGTAAACTTCTGACCCACTGGGAATGTGATGAAAGAAATAAAAGCTGAAATAAATCATTCTCTCTACTATTATTCTGACATTTCACATTCTTAAAATAAAGTGGTGATCCTAACTGACCTAAAACAGGGACTTTTTACTAGGATTAAATGTCAGGAATTGTGAAAAACTGAGTTTAAATGTATTTGGCTAAGATGTACAGTGGGGAGAACAAGTATTTGATACACTGCCGATTTTGCAGGTTTTCCTACTTACAAAGCATGTAGAGGTCTGTAATTTTTATCATAGGTACACTTCAACTGTGAGAGACGGAATCTAAAACAAAAATCCAGAAAATCACATTGTATGAGTTTTAAATAATTAATTTGCATTTTATTGCATGACATAAGTATTTGATCACCTACCAACCAGTAAGAATTCCGGCTCTCACAGACCTGTTGGTTTTTCTTTAAGAAGCCCTCCTGTTCTCCACTCATTACCTGTATTAACTGCACCTGTTTGAACTCGTTACCTGTATAAAAGACACCTGTCCACACACTCAATCAAACAGACTCCAACCTCTCCACAATGGCCAAGACCAGAGAGCTGTGTAAGGACATAGGGATAAAATTGTAGACCTGTACAAGGCTGGGATGGGCTACAGGACAATAGGCAAGCAGCTTGGTGAGAAGGCAACAACTGTTGGTGCAATTATTAGATAATGGAAGAAGTTCAAGATGACCGTCAATCTCCCTCGGTCTGGGGCACCATGCAAGATCTCACCTCGTGGGGCATCAATGATCATGAGGAAGGTGAGGGATCAGCCCAGAACTACACGGCAGGACCTGGTCAATGACCTGAAGAGAGCTGGGACCACAGTCTCAAAGAAAACTATTAGTAACACACTACGCCGTCATGGATTAATATCCTGCAGCGCACGCAAGGTCCCCCTGCTCAAGCCAGCGCATGTCCTGGCCCGTCTGAAGTTTGCCAATGACCATCTGGATGATCCAGAGGAGGAATGGAAGAAGGTCATGTGGTCTGATGAGACAAAAATAGAGCTTTTTGGTCTAAACTCCACTCGCCGTGTTTGGAGGAAAAAGAAGGATGAGTACAACCCCAAGAACACCATCCCAACCGTGAAGCATGGAGGTGGAAACATCATTCTTTGGGAATGCTTTTCTGCAAAGGAGACAGGACGACTGCACCGTATTGAGGGGAGGATGGATGGGGCCATGTATCGCGAGATCTTGGCCAACAACCTCCTTCCCTCAGTAAGAGCATTGAAGATGGGTCGTGGCTGGGTCTTCCAGCATGACAACGACCCGAAACACACAGCCAGGGCAACTAAGGAGTGGCTCCGTAAGAAGCATCTCAAGGTCCTGGAGTGGCCTAGCCAGTCTCCAGACCTGAACCCATTAGAAAGTCTTTGGAGGGAGCTGAAAGTCCGTATTGCCCAGCGACAGCCCCGAAACCTGAAGGATCTGTAGAAGGTCTGGGCCAAAATCCCTGCTGCAGTGTGTGCTAACCTGGTCAAGAACTACAGGAAACGTATGATCTCTGTAATTGCAAACAAAGGTTTCTGTAACAAATATTAAGTTCTGCTTTTCTGATGTATCAAATACTTATGTCATGCAATAAAATGCAAATTAATTACTTAAAAATCATACAATGTGATTTTCTGGATTTCTGGATACAGACCTCTACATGCTTTGTAAGTGGGAAAACCTGCAAAATCGGCAGTGTATCAAATACTTGTTCTCCCCACTGTATGTAAACTTCCGACTGTAACTGTATGAGGATGACTCAACACTATACACATCAGCTACTACAGCGACTGAAATGACTGTAACACTTAACAAAGAGCTGCAGTTAGTGGGTGGGTGGCAAGGAATAAATTAGTCCTAAATATTTCTAAAACTAAAAGGATTTTATTTGGGACAAATCATTCACTAAACCCTAAACCTACATCTTGTAATAAATAATGTGGAAATTGATCAAGTTGAGGTGACTGTTTGGATTGTAAACTGTCATGATCAAAACATATTGATACAACAGTCCATAATAAAGTGCTGCTCTACCTTCTTAACAACACTATCAACAAGGCAGTTCATACAGGTCCCAGATTTGTCGCACCTGGACTACTGTTCAGTCGTGTGGTCAGGTGCCACAAAAAGTGACTTACAAAAATTGTAATTGGCTCAGAACCTGAAAGTACGGCTGGCCTTGGATGTACACAGACAGCTAACGTTAATAATATGCATGTCAATCTCTACTGGCTCAAAGTGGAGGAGAGATTGACTTCATCACTACTTGTGATGCATGGACACCCATCCATATCCCACTAGACATGCCACCAGAGGTCTCTTCACAGTCTCCAAGTCCAGAACAGACTATGGGAGGCGTGCAGTACGTTTATAGAACAACTAAAGTTAGGGGAGGGTATTGCCAGCCGGGATGCATGCACGCTGACACGGTCGCCAGTTGTACGGTGTTTCCTACGTCACATTGGTGCGGCTGGCTTCCTGATTAAGCGAGCAGTGTGTCAAGAAGCAGTGTGGTTTGGCAGGGTGGTGTTTCGGAGGACTCATGGCTCTCGACCATTGCCTCTCCCGAGTTGGATATCACAAGACTGGGGAGAAAAAGGGAGAAAAAGTACCAAATAATAATATAAAATAATGCCACGGAATTGTAAGCAAATCTTGTCTGCTAAATGAACAATCCAACATTACCACAGTCATGTGTTTAATTTTGTAGTAAAGCAGAAGCAAATTTAAAACTGTTGAATAAATAGCATTTCTGTTGGAAGTTGGAACCAATTTGGTTCCGTAGGTCTACAGGGCCTGATTCAGTTCCGCTGATAAATGATACACTGGGGTCTAAGCTGGTTAAATATAGATAACTCAGTAGGATTGTAGCAAGTGGAGGGGATATCTTTCAGTATAAGCAAGATTTAAGCGTAGGATTCTGGAAATGTAGCCATAGAAATGATTGATGATTATTGGCGTTTTAAGACAATATAAAAACGTCCTATAACTTGACATTTGGATGCCAGCAGTATCATGTTAAAGACAATAGTTAAAACTATTGAACCACTTCCTTTATTTAATCAAGACAATAAAGAAAATTATACAAGGAAATCTGTGTGTTAATTTATAAAGGTTGTATTTATTTCATTTTTAAGGCAACCCAAATACATGTTAAAGCAAAACACAAACACAACCTTTTAAATAACGTTTCCAGTACTTGATTAGTTGGACAATCGTTATACAATAAAGTACCTATCTATCTATCTATCTATCTATCTATCTATCTATCTATCTATCTATCTATCTATCTATCTATCTATCTATCTATCTATCTATCTATCTGTCTGTCTGTCTGTCTGTCTGTCTGTCTGTCTGTCTGTCTGTCTGTCTGTCTGTCTGTCTGTCTGTCTATCTATCTATCTACAATCATAATAGTCAGTCAGTCAATACAGACCGTTCCGTTTTATCATACAGTAGGCCATACAGTAGGCTATACATTAGGCTATACAGTAGGCCATACAGTAGACCATACAGTAGGCTATACAGTAGGCTATACAGTAGGCCATACAGTAGACCATACAGTAGGCTATACAGTAGGCTATATAGTAGACCATACAGTAGGCCATACAGTAGGCTATACAGTAGGCTATACAGTAGGCCATACAGTAGACCATACAGTAGGCTATACAGTAGGCTATATAGTAGGCCATACAGTAGGCCATACAGTAGACCATACAGTAGGCCATACAGTAGACCATACAGTAGGCTATACAGTAGGCTATATAGTAGGCCATACAGTAGGCCATACAGTAGGCTATACAGTAGGCCATACAGTAGGCCATACAGTAGGCCATACAGTAGGCTATACAGTAGGCTATACAGTAGGCCATACAGTAGACCATACAGTAGGCTATACAGTAGGCTATATAGTAGGCCATACAGTAGGCCATACAGTAGGCTATACAGTAGGCCATACAGTAGACCATACAGTAGGCCATACAGTAGGCTATACAGTAGACCATACAGTAGACCATACAGTAGGCCATACAGTAGGCTATACAGTAGGCTATACAGTAGGCCATACAGTAGTCCATACAGTAGGCTATACAGTAGGCCATACAGTAGACCATACAGTAGGCCATACAGTAGACCATACAGTAGGCTATACAGTAGGCTATACAGTAGGCCATACAGTAGACCATACAGTAGGCTATACAGTAGGCTATATAGTAGGCCATACAGTAGGCCATACAGTAGACCATACAGTAGGCTATACAGTAGGCCATACAGTAGACCATACAGTAGCCCATACAGTATGCTATACAGTAGGCTATACAGTAGGCCATACAGTAGACCATACAGTAGGCTATACAGTAGTGACTCAGAAACCTGGACGTTTCACTTTGTGAAAATATTATTTTTCTCAAATATTTGCTTATGATTATAAATATCTATAAAGTACCATCATTGTTTTGAAAAACAACAATTACATTCAGTTTATTTAAAATAATAATAATCTGTTCAGTTTATTTAAATATTTTAGCCTGAAAACAAATAGGAATGCATAGAATCCTAGTCACCAGCCAGAGAACAACCTTAAGGTTCAAAACTCGTCTGTTTATGATATAAGGACAAATGCATTTGCTGAAACCTGGTTTATTACGTCATTAAAGGCTCAACAAGCAGCCAATGATCAGCTGTAATTAGACAGAGTCCATAAAGCTCTCTACTCGGTCAGTAGGTGGGTAGGAGGGATGGATAGATACCAGTCCTCTCTTAAAATACCTATAAGAACATAATGTACCACTTGGTGACAAAGTGTGATTTAAGACCGTTGCAGAGGAGGACTAGAGAGAGCTGTGGTGACTGTGAGAGATGGAGGAGGACTAGAGAAACATGTGGTGACTGTGAGAGATGGAGGAGGACTAGAGAAACATGTGGTGACTGTGAGAGAAGGAGGAGGAGGACTAGAGAGAGCTGTGGTGACTGAGGGCGCAGGAGAAGGACTAGAGAGAGCTGTGGTGACTGTGAGAGAAGGAGGAGGACTAGAGAGAGAGCTGTGGTGACTGTGAAAGGAGGAGGATGACTAGAGAGAGAGCTGTGGTGACTGTGAGAGAAGGAGGATGACTAGAGAGAGAGCTGTGGTGACTGTGAGAGAAGGAGGAGGACTAGAGAGAGCTGTGGTGACTGAAAGCGCAGGAGAAGGACTAGAGAGAGCTGTGGTGACTGTGAGAGCACCAGAAGGAGGAAGAGGAGGAAGATGAGGAAGAGGTCTCTCCTCTGCTCCACTCAGGTGATACACACATAGAGAGAATATATGGGCTGCATACCAATTCTCTACCCTTCTCCCAAAGTGGGCACTTACACACTTCCTGTCATTGATCTCAAAGTATTTGATTGGTGTAATCATTGGCTAGAGGGTTTCCACTGTTTTTAAATCTATGATGGGACTTTTGGAAAAGGGTGAAAAGAGAATCGGGATGCAGCCTATATGTAGAACATAGAGTAGGTAAGACGGGTCACAGGGCCTCCTGGCATGGTTCCATTATCCTTACATCAAATCAGTCTTCTTGGTTGATGGAGATTTGGAACATGACTCCTCCCATTCACATATCTCCACCTCCTCATCGACATGCTCATGTTGGTCGTTTCTTCTTTTATACATTTCCTCCATATATTAAACATTCCACCATAACTGCTTTCCGTCCCGGACAAAAAAAATAAAACAATTGTATTCTTTCTCAACAACATTTTCTGCGTTGCATTCTGTACATCAAACAGGAAGTGCAACAGGAAGTGATGTCATCATCATTCAGGTGATTTGACCTGCTTTCTCTGTCCGTTGACGATAATCTTTAGAACGTTGGTGAGGTCCATCATCTTTCCCAACATTTCCATGATGTCTTGGTGGTCCTTGGCTCCTTCAATAAACTCCTCCAGAGTTAACTCACCTGGAGGTATGAAGAATTGAATTAAGTTGAATAGAATTTGTTTTGGTAAAAAAATATATGGAACAAGATATACATTTGATCCCCAGAGGATAGCAAATAAAGCATTAAAAAGCTCACTTAAATTCCACCCCCAAGAATACCTAACTGCATTATGGGTGAGCTCACCCATTTCAACACATTTACATTTCTAAATGTTGATAATCCTTACCTTCGTTATTGATGTCAACCTTCTCATAGATGAGGGTCACAATCTCCTCTGTAGGAGGGTCATAACATCTGGTGATGTCCTGGATAGCCTGGAGTTATCAATACAGAACAAAGAGCTGAGGTCACAGATAATATCTTTAGAAATAAGTGTTTTTATGCTTTCATGTCATCTTCTGGGGTTCTATCATTCTCTGGGGTTCTATCATCCTCTGGGGTTCTATCATCCTCTGGGGTTCTAACACTCTCTGGGGTTCTAACACTCTCTGGGGTTCTATCATCCTCTGGGGTTCTATCATCCTCTGGGGTTCTAACACTCTCTGGGGTTCTATCATCCTCTGGGGTTCTATCATCCTCTGGGGTTCTAACACTCTCTGGGGTTCTAACACTCTCTGGGGTTCTATCATCCTCTGGGTTTATTGGTACATTTCAATTATTTTTAATTGTAATACAAATTGTTTTACCCAAATATCAATCCATGTACTACTGTGTCTGAGGTATACAACAGTATTTAAACAGTATCATGTGTTTAGTGAGGCCCCACAACACATTGGGGCCTGTAATAATACCTCCTTTCTCCTGAAGTGTGCACTCATTTATTGCTTCCCAGAAGTAGTAATTTCAAATCAGTGAAAGGAAGTGAACAAGTGCACACTTTGGGAGGAAGGCCAGATAATTGGAACATATGCAGCAGCGTTTTACAATTACTTAGTGAGGACTCCATTACCCTGTAAGAGCTTGAGTAGTCAGTAGCATGGTGGTTACTGTTTCTGTCTGATTGGTCTACTCTCAGAGGTAAACAGTAAACCCTAGGCCCAGAATACATCCCCAGATAGAGTCCATTGACCATTTGGACTGTTTGAGGTTATCAAGCCAATCCACAACAGTCAGTTACCATTACACACTCTACTTTCTTAGTTAACTAATCTGCCTAGAAGAAATGTTTCCTTTAAACAGGATAAGAAAAGTTGGTCAGACTGTGGCTTTGTGGCGAAATCTCTAATCTGATGAATAAGAAACTGAAATTCTACAGTATGTTTTTGTGCTATATAATTGTGTGTAGCTAGCTAGCTAGCAAAGCAGTACATTGAACAACAACATACAGTAGTGAGGGATGGATTCAGGATAGCATTAGATTACCTAGCCTTTGTTGATGTGTACCGTCTAGTTCTCGTCTATTTAAACCTTTGACCCCTTCACCGTTAATCTCTCTGCTATACTGAAGTCTATTTTCAGAGGAGATATAGAGAGTTTATATTGTTCCTCAGGACTGAGCCTGATAAAGATAACAGCAGCTAAATTACAGAAAAATAAATCAACATAGAAACCTTGAATATTGTTCCCATTTCATCTTGGTCAATTTTGCCGTTTCCGTCCTGATCGAAAAGTTTGAAGTACCACTTGAGTTTCTGGTTGATTTCTCCTTTCAGCATCAGACTCACTGCTGCTATGTATTCTACAAAGTCTATATATCCATCCTGGAAAAGAGAGAGAGAGATGATTGTCTTGTTAACACAAACACCTTTCAAGGATGGTCTATGCCAACAATAAGAAAGTATTCAAAGGGTTCATAACTGCGTTATACGGAGATTATAACAGTTTATTACATTATATAAGTGAAGTCTTTCAACCGGAACTATAAGCCTAGGAAGTTCCAGGAGGCACGGTGGATGATGGCATCCTGTGTGGTTAGCTGATGTGTGATGAGCATTATGACACACACAGCTACCGACCGACCGTACATCATGCAGGTGGGCGCCACACACGGCTACCGACCGACCGTACATCATGCAGGTGGGCGCCACACACGGCTACCGACCGACCGTACATCATGCAGGTGGGCGCCACACACGGCTACCGACCGACCGTACATCATGCAGGTGGGCGCCACACACGGCTACCGACCGACCGTACATCATGCAGGTGGGCGCCACACACGGCTACCGACCGACCGTACATCATGCAGGTGGGCGCCACACACGGCTACCGACCGACCGTACATTATGCAGGTGGGCGCCACACACGGTGAATGAGGCAAGTTTCCCCCTAAGTGCTGTGAGCATCTTGAACAGCACTATATTAGTATATTAATCAAATTAATTCATACTTAATGAATGAATCATCCAGAACCATGACAGAAAGAAGAGAGAGAGAGGATGAGGGCCTGCGTACGGATTCTTCTTACCCCGTCCATGTCGAAGGTAATGAAGACCTGGTCCACGTAGCTGCCAGCCTCCTCTGTCATCCCCTGCATCTCCAGCATAGTCTTCAGCTCAAACAATGTGATGAGTCCTGAAGGAGACTCCTTCATGAACTTGTTGTACCAGTGGTGCATGTCCTCTGCTAGGATATCATCCAGGTTAGACTCGTAGGCGCCCATAATTCCTTCTTCCTACAGACACGTCCTGCTTCTGCCTAGGAGAGAGGTGTGGGCCTGGGCCTGAAGAGAGCTAGATAGCAGGTTGGCAGAGGGAGCGGAGCCGGAGGGAGGTGAAGCGTAGTGGAGAGCAACCTGGCAACTGGCTGACTCTTGATGCATTGACTCTGTCTAATCTGCTTGAGAAAAGCCCCCCCCCCCCCCTCCCGTGTGCTAAAAAAAAGAGATAACCCTATAATGGGATAACTGGACGACTCTTCCAAGAACCTGGGTACATCTTGGCACGTCAGCTTAAGGTGGGGCCCCATGATTGGCTTGTTGGACAGAGGTGTCCCACCCAGAGAACAGTGAGGGGAAAAACATGCCATATCCATGACCAGCGGGAGCTACAGGCTGAACTCCCCAACACCATAGCTCTGTTGCTGGGATTAGCATCTTCAAAGGAATCTCTGAGCCCACAAGGTCAAATTTAGTCATGGCGCCCAAGCCACTGTGGCCAGACCGCCGGACACACAAACCCTCCCCACCCACCAGGGTTACATCCCACTGGGCAAACACCGTTTCAATCAACGTTGTTTCCACGGCATTTACAGTTTTTCCCAATTGTTACATTACTAATGTTTCTAGAGTGTAATACTAGTACATTACTAATGTTTCTAGAGTGTAATACTAGTACATTACTAATGTTTCTACAGTGTAATACTAGTACACTACTAATGTTTCTAGAGTGTAATACTAGTACATTACTAATGTTTCTACAGTGTAATACTAGTACATTACTAATGTTTCTAGAGTGTAATACTAGTACATTACTAATGTTTCTAGAGTGTAATACTAGTACATTACTAATGTTTCTACAGTGTAATACTAGTACATTACTAATGTTTCTACAGTGTAATACTAGTACATTACTAATGTTTCTACAGTGTAATACTAGTACATTACTAATGTTTCTAGAGTGTAATACTAGTACATTACTAATGTTTCTAGAGTGTAATACTAGTACATTACTAATGTTTCTAGAGTGTAATACTAGTACATTACTAATGTTTCTAGAGTGTAATACTAGTACATTACTAATGTTTCTAGAGTGTAATACTAGTATATTACTAATGTGTCTAAAATGTAATACTAGTATCCTTCACTCTTTTGGGAATTCCTCATCCAGAGATGGTGTTTCTTAAAGATGGGGTCTCTGGTTGATAAACTCACTCTGATGTTATGGAAGATGGCAGGGTTTTCAATAATCTGTTGTTGGATTTCAGTTTTATGGCATTATTTTCAACTACCATTTGCAGAATGGCAGCCTCCTGTTGGTCTGTAAATAGATGTGTTGTACCACCACAATGGTCTGTAAATAGATGTGTTGTACCACCACAATGGTCTGTAAATAGATGTGTTGTACCATCATAATGGTCTGTAAATAGATGTGTTGTACCACCACAATGGTCTGTAAATAGATGTGTTGTACCATCATAATGGTCTGTAAATAGATGTGTTGTACCATCATAATGGTCTGTAAATAGATGTGTTGTACCACCACAATGGTCTGTAAATAGATGTGTTGTACCATCATATAAAAAACGGTAACTGTAATCCGTTATGTCACCAGCAAAACAAATTTAATCAGATTACAGATACTTTGGAAAAACCAGATGATTACTTCTTGGATTACTTTTAAATTCAGAAAGGATGTTTGCGGAAAAATTATTTGACATCTTTCGGTTTTCTCAATGACATTCAAATCAGCACAAGTCAGAGACCACTATGATGACACACCAAATGTGTTTGATGGATTGTGGCAAAAGAGCAGGGATAGGCTTTTGTAGACTACAGTCCAAGTTGTGTCTTCCAAATGTGCGACTGCTGTCGGCATCCAACGATGATCCAACTTGAATAAACACTTGGAGGTCAGGATGACAGCAGTGGTGTAGTCTACAGCGATACTGGTCAGGTGTGTTTTAGTACTGGTCTCAGGTCAGGTGTGTATTAGTACTGGTCTCAGGTCAGGTGTGTTTTAGTACTGGTCTCAGGTCAGGTGTGTATTAGTACTGGTCTCAGGTCAGGTGTGTATTAGTACTGGTCTCAGGTCAGGTGTGTATTAGTACTGGTCTCAGGTCAGGTGTGTATTAGTACTGGTCTCAGGTCAGGTGTGTATTAGTACTGGTCTCAGGTCAGGTGTGTATTAGTACTGGTCTCAGGTCAGGTGTGTATTAGTACTGGTCTCAGGTCAGGTGTGTTTTAGTACTGGTCTCAGGTCAGGTGTGTATTAGTACTGGTCTCAGGTCAGGTGTGTATTAGTACTGGTCTCAGGTCAGGTGTGTATTAGTACTGGTCTCAGGTCAGGTGTGTATTAGTACTGGTCTCAGGTCAGGTGTGTTTTAGTACTGGTCTCAGGTCAGGTGTGTATTAGTACTGGTCTCAGGTCATTAATAAAAAATTCAAAGCTGAAATGTCTTGAGTCAGTAAGTATTTAACCCCTTTTGTTACGGCAAGCCTAAATAAGTTCAGGAGTAAAAATGTGCTTAACAAGTCACATAATAAGTTGCATGGACTCAATAATAGTGATGATTTGATGACTACCTCATCTCTGTAGCCCACACATACAGTGCTGGGTAGGGTAGGGGGATCGCGCTCCCTGCCTCTCCCTTCCCTCGGCGCGGGGTTCAGTGCCGGGATGGTGGCTCTGGCCACCCGCCCGAGCTCGGTTCCCCGCATCTCCATGTCGCCTGGGTTGTGCCCGACCCGCTATAGCCCCCTTTCCCTGGAAGGCACGTCAGTGATCTGTAAGGAGAAAACGTAGAGTGGATCAACAACATTGTAGTTACTTCAGAATACTAACTAACTGACAGAGAAACACAACAACATGTGGAAAAAGTCAAGAGGTGTGAATAGTTCCGAAGTTAATGTATCTATTTACAACTCAATGAGTTTAATACATTTTACTGTTAAGCAATTTTATTATTGAAAACTATTAAAAGATACTCACAAATTGATGTTACAGGAGTGCTTCCATTTACAATAAACCCAGGAACCTATAAGGTCAATAGACCTAGTTTACATGTTTTACTGAGTACAAACTACTCTCTCATAGCATCAATGTTTACACAGAATCAATACATATGGGCTACTGTTAACAACCTATGGATAACCTTCCCAACCTCTGAACGGGTCAAGATACAAGGTAGTGTAAGTTTAGCCAGCAGTGACCCTTCTGTAACCTGTCACTGTGAGCATGCTTGTCCCTGCAGCGTGATCCTTCATCAGAGATCATCTGTATAAAACCAGTAGAGAGAGACTGTCCAAATGAAAGAGGGCTGGTTAAATCTATCAGGCAAACAGCACTCCTGTTATAGTAAATCTGCCTTTAGAAGATTAGTCCTGTTGAAAACAGGATTAAGAGACCAGCCGACACGCCAGGGCCAGCCGACATGCCAGACCAGCCGACACGCCAGACCAGCCGACCTGCCAGACCAGCCGACACGCCAGGCCAGCCGACACGCCAGGCCAGCCGACACGCCAGGCCAGCCGACACGCCAGACTGACAGCCAATGTCTTGGCATGGAGTATTGCTAGGCAGTAGGCTTACTACCAGGAGATCTGTCACTCTCACAGCGTGGAGAACGCTGCCATGAAGAAAGAAAGAAAAATGAATTCAGACATTCATTCATGAATTAACAGTCCATTTTGTAATACTATCTTTTAATATCTTGGGTTTTCTTCTTCTTTAACCTGAAACCAGTTTTTGCAGTGTTCTGTATGATCAGTATCCTTAATCTTCTCCAATCCAGCAGGAGCATTCAGCATCAGATTTACCTGGACACAACAGGATGTAGGCTAAAATATAACATGAATATCTTAAAGGCCCAGTGCAGTAAAAACTGTAATTGTCCTGTGTTTTATATATATTTCCACACTATGAGGTTGGAATAATAATGTGAAATTGCGGAAATTCTGATAATGCCCTTTTAGTGTTGGAGCTGTTTGAAAACAGACAGAAATGTCAACTTGTTTTTGTTGGATGGAGTTATCGCCTGCCTAGTGACATCACCAGGCAGTAAATTAGTTACTAGACAAATAAGAAAGAGAGTTCTAAACCTCTCAACCAATAACAGCTAGTTTTCAGTTTTCCCCTCCCCTCTCAGACCACTCCCAGACAGTCCAAGCTAAATTCTTTGCTAAGATGCTATTTTTGTTAATTTTCTACCATTCTAATTGAAAAAAAAAAAAACCTGCTCCATTGGACCTTTAATAAAGTCTTCTAGAGGAGTCTACATCCATTTATAGTCTGCTGAGCCATACAAACCCATTAAACTCATCTCATCCCAGGATTCAGTCCTCTGGTGGCAGACTTAGCCGTGGGAACACAGCAAGGCGAGCTCCAAATAGCACTTTATTTTAAGGTACTGTTTCCAGTATTCATCTGGTATTTATAATTGTAGTAAAAATTGGTACTTTCTGGTACTTAGGCAACTTAAAATATTTTAACACAACTGAACAAGCAATGCACAAGTTACTAACACCGGTGTTTAATACCTGTGTTTAATACCGGTGTTTAATACAGGTATTTGATACAGGTGTTTGATACAGGTGTTTGATACAGGTGTTTGATACAGGTAATTAATACCAGTGTTTAATACCGGTGTTTAATACCGGTATTTAATACAGATGTTTAATACAGGTGTTTAATATGAGGCAGAGGGACGTGAGTGACGTAACACCCAGTTAGTGGTATGAGGCAGAGGGACGTGAGTGACATAACACCCAGTTAGTGGTATGAGGCAGAGGGACGTGAGTGACATAACACCCAGTTAGTGGTATAAGGCAGAGGGACGTGAGTGACGTAACACCCAGTTAGTGGTATAAGGCAGAGGGACGTGAGTGACGTAACACCCAGTTAGTGGTATAAGGCAGAGGGACGTGAGTGACGTAACACCCAGTTAGTGGTATGAGGCAGAGGGACGTGAGTGACATAACACCCAGTTAGTGGTATGAGGCAGAGGGACGTGAGTGACATAACACCCAGTTAGTGGTATGAGGCAGAGGGACGTGAGTGACATAACACCCAGTTAGTGGTATGAGGCAGAGGGACGTGAGTGACATAACACCCAGTTAGTGGTATGAGGCAGAGGGACGTGAGTGACATAACACCCAGTTAGTGGTATGAGGCAGAGGGACGTGAGTGACATAACACCCAGTTAGTGGTATGAGGCAGAGGGACGTGAGTGACATAACACCCAGTTAGTGGTATGAGGCAGAGGGACGTGAGTGACATAACACCCAGTTAGTGGTATGAGGCAGAGGGACGTGAGTGACGTAACACCCAGTTAGTGGTATGAGGCAGAGGGACGTGAGTGACATAACACCCAGTTAGTGGTATGAGGCAGAGGGACGTGAGTGACATAACACCCAGTTAGTGGTATGAGGCAGAGGGACGTGAGTGACATAACACCCAGTTAGTGGTATGAGGCAGAGGGACGTGAGTGACATAACACCCAGTTAGTGGTATGAGGCAGAGGGACGTGAGTGACATAACACCCAGTTAGTGGTATGAGGCAGAGGGACGTGAGTGACATAACACCCAGTTAGTGGTATGAGGCAGAGGGACGTGAGTGACATAACACCCAGTTAGTGGTATGAGGCAGAGGGACGTGAGTGACATAACACCCAGTTAGTGGTATGAGGCAGAGGGACGTGAGTGACGTAACACCCAGTTAGTGGTATGAGGCAGAGGGACGTGAGTGACATAACACCCAGTTAGTGGTATAAGGCAGAGGGATTTTTAGTTAATTAGGACAACACCTTCTGGAGAACAATAAAAAATACAATTTATTTCACAAAATTCAAATGCAGTTTCCAATCAATTAATGACAAATGTAAAAGAATAAAGAAATTCAAGCAATGCCTCAAATTGGAATAGTTCTCCCCTTAGACATGATACATTCTATACAGTAGGTTTCAGGAAGTCATATTACAACACATAAAAACATCTTGGATAAAAATATCTTGCTTGGCCACTGACTTTGTTAATCCACTTTGACATTCAACATGCCAGTATACGCTGTCAGACACTGCATATAAACGCTGTCAGACACTGCATATAAACGCTGTCAGACACTGCATATAAACACTGTCAGACACTGCATATAAACGCTGTCAGACACTGCATATAAACGCTGTCAGACACTGCATATAAACACTGTCAGACACTGCATATAAACACTGTCAGACACTGCATATAAACGCTGTCAGACACTGCATATAAACACTGTCAGACACTGCATATAAACGCTGTCAGACACTGCATATAAACGCTGTCAGACACTGCATATAAACGCTGTCAGACACTGCATATAAACACTGTCAGACACTGCATATAAACACTGTCAGACACTGCATATAAACGCTGTCAGACACTGCATATAAACGCTGTCAGACACTGCATATAAACACTGTCAGACACTGCATATAAACGCTGTCAGACACTGCATATAAACACTGTCAGACACTGCATATAAACGCTGTCAGACACTGCATATAAACACTGTCAGACACTGCATATAAACGCTGTCAGACACTGCATATAAACGCTGTCAGACACTGCATATAAACACTGTCAGACACTGCATATAAACACTGTCAGACACTGCATATAAATACTGTCAGACACTGCATATAAACGCTGTCAGACACTGCATATAAACACTGTCAGACACTGCATATAAACACTGTCAGACACTGCATATAAACACTGTCAGACACTGCATATAAACACTGTCAGACACTGCATATAAACACTGTCAGACACTGCATATAAACACTGTCAGACACTGCATATAAACGCTGTCAGACACTGCATATAAACACTGTCACAGACACTGCATATAAACACTGTCACAGACACTGCATATAAACACTGTCAGACACTGCATATAAACACTGTCAGACACTGCATATAAACACTGTCAGACACTGCATATAAACGCTGTCAGACACTGCATATAAACACTGTCAGACACTGCATATAAACACTGTCAGACACTGCATATAAACACTGTCAGACACTGCATATAAACACTGTCAGACACTGCATATAAACACTGTCAGACACTGCATATAAACACTGTCAGACACTGCATATAAACACTGTCAGACACTGCATATAAACACTGTCAGACACTGCATATAAACGCTGTCAGACACTGCATATAAACACTGTCAGACACTGCATATAAACGCTGTCAGACACTGCATATAAACGCTGTCACAGACACTGCATATAAACGCTGTCACAGACACTGCATATAAACGCTGTCACAGACACTGCATATAAACGCTGTCAGACACTGCATATAAACACTGTCAGACACTGCATATAAACACTGTCAGACACTGAATATAAACACTGTCAGACACTGAATATAAACGCTGTCAGACACTGCATATAAACGCTGTCAGACACTGCATATAAACGCTGTCAGACACTGCATATAAACACTGTCAGACACTGAATATAAACGCTGTCAGACACTGCATATAAACACTGTCAGACACTGCATATAAACACTGTCAGACACTGCATATAAACGCTGTCAGACACTGCATATAAACACTGTCAGACACTGCATATAAACACTGTCAGACACTGCATATAAACACTGTCAGACACTGCATATAAACACTGTCAGACACTGCATATAAACACTGTCAGACACTGCATATAAACACTGTCAGACACTGCATATAAACACTGTCAGACACTGCATATAAACACTGTCAGACACTGCATATAAACACTGTCAGACACTGCATATAAACGCTGTCAGACACTGCATATAAACACTGTCAGACACTGCATATAAACACTGTCAGACACTGCATATAAACGCTGTCAGACACTGCATATAAACGCTGTCAGACACTGCATATAAACGCTGTCAGACACTGCATATAAACACTGTCAGACACTGCATATAAACACTGTCAGACACTGCATATAAACGCTGTCAGACACTGCATATAAACGCTGTCAGACACTGCATATAAACGCTGTCAGACACTGCATATAAACACTGTCAGACACTGCATATAAACACTGTCAGACACTGCATATAAACACTGTCAGACACTGCATATAAACACTGTCAGACACTGCATATAAACACTGTCAGACACTGCATATAAACACTGTCAGACACTGCATATAAACACTGTCAGACACTGCATATAAACACTGTCAGACACTGCATATAAACACTGTCAGACACTGCATATAAACACTGTCAGACACTGCATATAAACGCTGTCAGACACTGCATATAAACACTGTCAGACACTGCATATAAACACTGTCAGACACTGCATATAAACACTGTCAGACACTGCATATAAACACTGTCAGACACTGCATATAAACGCTGTCAGACACTGCATATAAACACTGTCAGACACTGCATATAAACACTGTCAGACACTGCATATAAACACTGTCAGACACTGCATATAAACACTGTCAGACACTGCATATAAACACTGTCAGACACTGCATATAAACACTGTCAGACACTGCATATAAACACTGTCAGACACTGCATATAAACGCTGTCAGACACTGCATATAAACACTGTCAGACACTGCATATAAACGCTGTCAGACACTGCATATAAACGCTGTCACAGACACTGCATATAAACGCTGTCACAGACACTGCATATAAACGCTGTCACAGACACTGCATATAAACGCTGTCAGACACTGCATATAAACACTGTCAGACACTGCATATAAACACTGTCAGACACTGAATATAAACACTGTCAGACACTGAATATAAACGCTGTCAGACACTGCATATAAACGCTGTCAGACACTGCATATAAACGCTGTCAGACACTGCATATAAACACTGTCAGACACTGAATATAAACGCTGTCAGACACTGCATATAAACACTGTCAGACACTGCATATAAACACTGTCAGACACTGCATATAAACACTGTCAGACACTGCATATAAACACTGTCAGACACTGCATATAAACACTGTCAGACACAACACTGTCAGACACTGCATATAAACACTGTCAGACACTGCATATAAACACTGTCAGACACTGCATATAAACACTGTCAGACACTGCATATAAACACTGTCAGACACTGCATATAAACGCTGTCAGACACTGCATATAAACGCTGTCAGACACTGCATATAAACATTGTCAGACACTGCATATAAACACTGTCAGACACTGCATATAAACACTGTCAGACACTGCATATAAACGCTGTCAGACACTGCATATAAACGCTGTCAGACACTGCATATAAACGCTGTCAGACACTGCATATAAACACTGTCAGACACTGCATATAAACACTGTCAGACACTACATATAAACGCTGTCAGACACTGCATATAAACGCTGTCAGACACTGCATATAAACGCTGTCAGACACTGCATATAAACGCTGTCAGACACTGCATATAAACACTGTCAGACACTGCATATAAACACTGTCAGACACTGCATATAAACACTGTCAGACACTGCATATAAACACTGTCAGACACTGCATATAAACACTGTCAGACACTGCATATAAACACTGTCAGACACTGCATATAAACACTGTCAGACACTGCATATAAACGCTGTCAGACACTGCATATAAACACTGTCAGACACTGCATATAAACACTGTCAGACACTGCATATAAACGCTGTCAGACACTGCATATAAATGGAATGATGGATAGGTGGAATGTGCACAAAAGTCTCATAATTTGTACTACCAGTCTGTCAGGTTGGACATGCCACTTATACAGTAGTAGTGATCCAGGGTTCTATGTATGTTCTATGGGTTCTATGTATCCGTCACTTAATCAGGTGGTCTCTTGATCTGCTCATCCTCTTGCTGGGAAACTATAAAATATAGAAACACATTGTTTAAAAGACTAGAAGGCAAACATATCCCTCTTTCTGGCTGTGGCCTCATGCTCATGCTCACTTCCTCTGAGATATGAGTGGATACGTCATCATAAATGAGAGAAACACATGACAGCAAAACATCACAACACCGCAGACAGTCAGACCAGACTGTTTCATGGAAATGGCACACACCAAATACCACCTGACTATGGAGTAATGCTCACCAATACAGCACACCACCTCTGCTCTCACTAGTCACTGACCCACTGCTCTCACTAGTCACTGACCCACTGCTCTCACTAGTCACTGACCCACTGCTCTCACTAGTCACTGACCCACTGCTCTCACTAGTCACTGACCCACTGCTCTCACTAGTCACTGACCCACTGCTCTCACTAGTCACTGACCCACTGCTCTCACTAGTCACTGACCCACTGCTCTCACTAGTCACTGACCCACTGCTCTCACTAGTCACTGACCCACTGCTCTCACTAGTCACTGACCCACTGCTCTCACTAGTCACTGACCCACTGCTCTCACTAGTCACTGACCCACTGCTCTCACTAGTCACTGACCCACTGCTCTCACTAGTCACTGACCCACAATTCAGAATTTAAATGAATTACTAACATCATAGGAACAATTCAGAATTTAAATTCATTACTTTATATTTCAGCAACAGTTGATATTGTGAGTGTGTGCTTGCGCACGTGAGGGTATGCACGTGGTGTGTGTGTGTGTGTGTGTGTGTGTGTGTGTGTGTGTGTCTCACCCTGCATGTCCAGTGAAGCCGGGTGTATATACAGTGGGTGGCTGAGCTCAGGGTCTTGGTCATAGAGAGACTGTCTGAAGACATTATACACCATCTCTCTACTCAGAGTGAACTGCTCCAACTCAACACAGTTCAAGGGCATTAGAAACCTCAGCCAGTAGTCAGCTACCACAGAGCCGTTTCTGAGGAGGAGAACCAGACATGTCATTGCTAGGACCAAGACTTTTTCCTGACCAAAAGACCAAGAACCAACAAAAATTGACTCTACCGTAATTATATATGATTGCAATGAAGCATGGGAAATAAATATAATATTTGTTCATCTGCCTCTCATTAAATGCCAGCATGCAGAGGGTAGTGGAAAGTACTGGAAATAGCCAGCCTTTCAATGAAGACAGTAAAAGATGTGTTACCTGAAGTCAGAGATTCCAGCACTGGAGAAGTAGCGACCCAGGGCCGGAGACAAACTGTAGAGGTCAGACAACTGAGTGGAGAGAGAGAGGTGAGGAGAGAAAGAGAGAGGGAGAGGGGTGAGAGAGAGAGGGGGGGGGGGTGGGTGGTGAGAGAGAGAGAGAGAAAGGGGGGGAGAGCGACAAAGAGAGAGAGAGAGAAAAAAAGAAAGAAAGAGAGTGAGAGAAGTAAAGAGAGATAGAAAAAGAGAGTATGAATGAGAGAGTGAATGTCTTTCCTTGGAACTGAACTCTACCTCTCACTACCCTGAGAATTCCCTTGTTCTGGTTCAACCCTGGCCTTCAGATACCTTCCACATTCTAACAACCAGTTTGACAGAAAAATGTATTAACAGCAACAGGTACTTGGATTATTATGTTTCGCATGATAGTACTTTAAAAAAGTGCCAATATTTATAGATATCACAAAGAACTGCATAAGGGTTGCTAATGCTCTCCGCTTTCTGGATGACCGAGTTTTGAAATCAGTGGAATGCCCGGTGGAAGCAGAGTATGATAGCTAAGGAGAAAATCCTGGGGTTTGATTGCAAATAATACAGAGGGTGTCGAAAAGAGAACACAGAATGCTGTTGTATAAAACACCTGTCTCCGGATTACATCTTCAAACTAAGTAACCATGGCATCTGTGACAGAGAGGGAGAAGCATTCATCCATGTATATGGGTAAAATAGTCTAGCTAGCTACATTTACAGATATTATACACACTGGGGGACAAAAGCTTGGAATATTACTAATTCAAGGGTTTTTCTTTATTTGCACTATTTTTTAGAATAAAAGTGAAGACATCAAAACTATGACATAACACATATGGAATCATGTAGTAACCAAAAAAGTGTTAAACAAATCAAATATTTGAGATTCTTCAAAGTAGCCACCCTTTGCCTTGATGACTGTCAGGCTCTGGCCATAGAGAAACCTATTGCTTCTCTATAATTCTATGGTCAGAGTCTGGCAGTTCTATATGTTCTACGTCTGTGTGGTGTTGTGTGTGGGATCCCTAATTAGAGGCAGCTGCTATGCATTGTCTCTAATTAGGGATCCTACTTATATGTGTATGTCCCATTCCATAGGAGTGGTTCACTGTCTTCAGTCCCGTGATCGATGGAAGTGTGTTTTCCCTTTATTTATGTATCGTTGTTATTTTGTATAGTTCACGTCTAGTTTATTTAATAAATGATGTCGAACTGTCGCTGCGCCTTGGTCTCTATACACACCTCTATACACACCTCTATACACACACCTCTATACACACACCTCTATACACACCTCTATACACACCTCTATACACACCTCTATACACACACCTCTATACACACACCTCTATACACACACCTCTATACACACCTCTATAAACACCTCTATACACACCTCTATACACACCTCTATACACACCTCTATACACACCTCTATACACACCTCTATACACACCTCTATACACACCTCTATACACACACCTCTATACACACACCTCTATACACACACCTCTATACACACACCTCTATACACACACCTCTATACACACACCTCTATACACACCTCTATACACACACCTCTATACACACCTCTATACACACCTCTATACACACACCTCTATACACACACCTCTATACACACACCTCTATACACACACCTCTATACACACACCTCTATACACACACCTCTATACACACACCTCTATACACACACCTCTATACACACACCTCTATACACACACCTCTATACACACACCTCTATACACACACCTCTATACACACCTCTATACACACCTCTATACACACCTCTATACACACCTCTATACACACCTCTATACACACACCTCTATACACACCCGAGCGTGACAATGACAGCTTTGCACACTCATGGGATTCTCTCAAACAAAAATAGTTTTTCTTGCACAAGGATTTAATGACGGAACAAAACCTACAAAAATGTTGGTTGTGTATTTCTTAAACTTCTGTATTGTCCAATTGGAATTAATATTATACTAGTGGTATATAGTATACTATTATATGAAATTATATGAATATACTAACATCATATAATTAATATATTCATAATATACTAACATTATACTATTATATTAACATTATACTTTTTATTTAATGTTATAATATTATACTAATATACACATTTATACTAATTACTCATCCAGGTTGAGGACAGTACATCTGCAGTGGACAGATTTACTCAGCCAGAGCCAGGATGCCACCCCAATTATTTATTATTTTAAGAGGCCGAAGTCAGGGGACCTAGACATGTTTTTTAGTTTCAACCCCCAGCAAAAGTGTGAAAAGTCTGTGGTGCAGAAGGTTTTATTTTGTAAAGATGGGACCAACAGGAAGTGGCTGTCATACAGTGAAGAGAACCATGCATTATTCTGCTTCAATTGTATGGCATTTGCAAAGCCCACAGAGAACAGCCCTTTCACGAATGGAATGGCAGACTGGAAGCATATCCATCAGAGAGTGGAAGAGCATGAGAAGAGCATTAAGCATAGAGGTTATGATGAGGCCTACTTTCTAAGGTCCTCCAAAGGTAACATTGAGAGCCTGTTCATCAGCAGTCAGATGTCTGCTCATAGAGAGCAAGTGAGCAGAAGAAGGCAAGTGCTAGACAGCATTATAGATGTTATTAAAGTCATAGGTAAGAGGGGTCTGAGCTACAGAGGCCTGCAGTCTGAAACAGCTTATACACTAGATGACAGCAGCATTGACTATGGACACTTTTTAGAGATGATCATTCTGCTGGGAAAGTAGGACCTGTGTATGAAAGAGCATCTCACTGCCTACATAGAGAAAAGCAATCTGGGTCAAGATGACCCATGAATCTGGGTCAAGAGCGGGCAGAGGCTCTCTAATCACTCTGTTATCAAAGACTACCATCAATAATGTCATTACCACCATCCAACACACAATGCAGGCCACCATAGCAAGTGAAATCCAGGAAGCTGGTATGTTTTCAGTCTAGACTGACACTACGCAGGACATTACAACACAAGATCAATACTCTGTCATAGTCAGATATGTGACGAACGTCATCCATGAGAGGCTTGTGGCTGTGGTGAAATGCGAGGCATCCACTGGACAGTACTTTGTCCAGGTACTGAGTGAAGTACTGGAAAACATGAAGCTTGACATCAGCAAGTGCATTGGCAATTCCACTATGTCCAAGTGGAATGGACATTCTGTCTGTGCATCATATGGTTGTGTCTACAGAGGAGCAGCTGAAAGGAATGGACATTCTGTCTGCGCATCGTATGGTTGTGTCTACAGAGGAGCAGCTGAAAGGAATGGCAAGAGATTTTGAAAAAGTAAAGGCAGCTACAGACACATTTGTTCAGTGAACCAACAGGAAGTTGCAGAAACAGGATGAGGAAACAGAGCTGGAGTTAGAGACCACTCTGCCAACGAAAAGGGCTCCAAAGAAGAAAACCATGCCTGGAGAGATGGCACAAGATGAGACCTTTACTGGGGCACAGAGTGCATACAGGATTGGTGTCCAAAATCAAATTCTGGATACAGTTATAGATAGCATCCATCAGCGATTTCTGAGTAATGGCACTTTGTATGCCGACATGGCTCTTCTGGACCCTAAAAACTTTAGCCAGCTAACATCCAGTGCCAGAGGCCTTCCACAGACAGCCCTTCAAGAACTAAGCAAATGTTTGATCAAATTTGACAGCAGAGCAACGGTGGCCAGTTTACAGAGTGAGCTCATGAGTGGCAGAACAGTGGACTGGTTTAAAACAATCAGGATATGAAAAATACACAACCAGGAAATTAAGAAAAGGTGGAGATGGTGAACAAGAGCTGTTCATCTTGGAAGGACTGTCCAGTGTGTTGCTACCGTATTCTTAGTCAGTACAACCTATTGACCGACGCATACCACAACCTGGGCCTTACTTACAAGTTCCTACTTACCCTGTCAGTAACCCAGGTAGCTTGAGAGCGGAGCTTCTCTACTCTGAAATTAATCAAGAGTAGACGCAGGAGCACTCTATCTCAACAGCACCTGGAGGCTTTTATGCTCATGGCTACTGAGCGAGATGTTATAATGGCCCTGGACAGTGACCTGGTTATAGATGGCATTTCTGAGAGAAGTGAGCTGCTGCAGAAATGACTAATTTAAGGAGGAAGGAAATATTTTTTTTTTATTCTATGACCTGTCTACTCACCAGTCTTTTCACCAACATGTCTTCCTGTATTATTTATTTGACTGGTCAGAAGGTTCCAGAGATTGCTGCCAGGGCCAGTATGTGCTCCTTCTAGCCAGCCTCCTCTTAACAGCAACATGTTCCCCTTCTTCTGTTTTACTAAAGTTATTGATATAAATATTGTTCAGTAATCTTGTTTCCATAAAGTGTGGCGTGGGTTGTGTGGGTGGTGGTGTATCGCTGGGGGGTTTGGTGGGCCAGTCTGAGTCATTTTTCCTTCCCAGTCCGTCCCTGAACCTAGGTAGTTGGTTAGCTTTTGCTACCAGCAGATTCATGCAGGGTAGTAACGTTATGAGTTGGGAT
This sequence comes from Thymallus thymallus, assembly GCA_023634145.1. NCBI lineage: Eukaryota > Metazoa > Chordata > Actinopteri > Salmoniformes > Salmonidae > Thymallus > Thymallus thymallus. Next base: position 35,726,785 of record CM042378.1, on the reverse strand, counting down.
TATGTTTCATAACATAAGTAAATGTCTTCTTGTTGACTTGAAGGTCATAAATATGCCTTCCTGTTGACCTGAAGGTCATAAATATGCCTTCCTGTTGACTTGAAGGTCATAAACAGGCCTTCCTGTTGACTTGAAGGTCATAAACAGGCTTACAGTGAGATTTTGACATTCCTGAAAGTCATAAATGTTAGGTACCTTCTCTTTTAGTTGGCTGGACAGGGCCTTACTCTGATTGGACGCTGGGGATAGCAGCTCTGGTGTGAATATCTGATTGGTCAGTCTGAAGCTTCCGTTGAAATTTCGTGGCATCTTGAACAAGGCTGGATCGTACTTCTCATCCACATCATCATGGATCGCTGTTCACCAGAGAGGAAGACTCCGTCAGAACCAGACAGAACCAGACAGAACCAGACAGATAACTCATGATCTACTACTCTAATGTTCTATTTATTCACATGCATTATATCTGAAGCAAGTCTAAGGCCATTACCATACTGTGATCAAGAAAGTTATATTCTAATCTGTTTTCTTCTCTCCTATTCTATTTTTCTCTATCATATTCTATTCCATTCTGTTCTATACCACTCTATTCCATTCTGCTCTGTTCTATACCACTCTATTCCATTCTGCTCTGTTCTATACCACTCTATTCCATTCTGTTCTATACCACTCTATTCCATTCTGCTCTGTTCTATACCACTCTATTCCATACCACTCTATTCCATTCTGTTCTATACCACTCTATTCCATTCTGTTCTATACCACTCTATTCCATTCTGCTCTGTTCTATACCACTCTATTCCATCTGCTCTATACCACCCTATTCCATTCTGTTCTATACCACTCTATTCCATTCTGCTCTGTTCTATACCACTCTATTCCATTCTGCTCTGCTCTATACCACTCTATTCCATTCTGCTCTGTTCTATACCACTATTCCATTCTGCTCAGCACCACTCTATTCCATTCTGCTCTGCACCACTCTATTCCATTCTGCTCTGCACCACTCTATTCCATTCTGCTCTGCTCTGCACCACTCTATTCCATTCTGCTCTGCTCTATACCACTCTATTCCATTCTGCTCTGCTCCACTCTATTCCGCTCCACTCTATTCCATTCTGCTCTGCTCTATACCACTCTATTCCATTCTGCTCTGCTCTATACCACTCTATTCCATTCTGCTCTGCTCCACTCTATTCCATTCTGCTCTGCTCCACTCTATTCCATTCTGCTCTGCTCTATACCACTCTATTCCATTCTGCTCTACTCCACTCTATTCCATTCTGCTCTGCTCTATACCACTCTATTCCATTCTGCTCTGCTCCACTCTATTCCATTCTGCTCCACTCTATTCCATTCTATTGTGGGAAAGACACTGATGAACTATGGTAAGGACACCAGAGCATTAAACATAAACGCTGTACCTAAACACACAGCAAGGGAGACTCCAATCACCAGCAGGATGAGGAAGATGAGGCAGAGGACAATCCACAGTCTTCTGCGAACCATGCAGGTCTACAGACAACACAATACACTTTACACTACACACCATTTTGGTCTTTAGCAGACACTCTTATCCAGAGCAATTTACAGTCAGAAACAGAACAACACAACTCAAACTACAGACAAATAGCACAACACAATAGTCTACAAACAGAACAACAAAACTACAGCAATTCAATTCCTGAACTGCTGTAAGTTGATTTGAATGAACAAGTGGTTTGTTTGTCGTCAAATACCAGAACTTCTGTCACAGTGCCCTACCCTTCTCCAGATGTTGTGAGATCTGGTAATGGTGCTACCCAACTATTACCTGATACCTAACTGTTACTTGCTACCTAACTGTTACCTGTTACCTAACTGTTACCTGCTACCTAACTGTTACTTGCTACCTAACTGTTACCTGCTACCTAACTTCTACTTGCTACCTAACTGTTACCTGTTACCTAACTGTTACCTGCTACCAAACTGTTACCTGTTACCTAACTGTTACCTGCTACCAAACTGTTACCTGTTACCTAACTGTTACCTGTTACCTGCTACCTAACTTCTACTTGATACCTAACTGTTACCTAACTATTACCCGCTCCCTAACTGTTACCCGCTCCCTAACTATTACCCGCTCCCTAACTGTTACCCGCTCCCTAACTGTTACCCGCTCCCTAACTGTTACCCGCTCCCTAACTGTTACCCGCTCCCTAACTGTTACCCGCTCCCTAACTGTTACCCGCTCCCTAACTATTACCCGCTCCCTAACTGTTACCCGCTCCCTAACTGTTACCCGCTCCCTAACTGTTACCCGCTCCCTAACTGTTACCCGCTCCCTAACTGTTACCCGCTCCCTAACTGTTACCCGCTCCCTAACTGTTACCCGCTCCCTAACTATTACCCGCTCCCTAACTATTACCCGCTCCCTAACTGTTACCCGCTCCCTAACTGTTACCCGCTCCCTAACTGTTACCCGCTCCCTAACTGTTACCCGCTCCCTAACTGTTACCCGCTCCCTAACTGTTACCCGCTCCCTAACTGTTACCCGCTCCCTAACTATTACCCGCTCCCTAACTGTTACCCGCTCCCTAACTGTTACCCGCTCCCTAACTGTTACCCGCTCCCTAACTGTTACCCGCTCCCTAACTGTTACCCGCTCCCTAACTATTACCCGCTCCCTAACTGTTACCCGCTCCCTAACTATTACCCGCTCCCTAACTGTTACCCGCTCCCTAACTGTTACCCGCTCCCTAACTGTTACCCGCTCCCTAACTGTTACCCGCTCCCTAACTATTACCCGCTCCCTAACTGTTACCCGCTCCCTAACTGTTACCTGTTACCTAACTGTTACCTGTTACCTAACTGTTACCCGCTCCCTAACTGTTACCTGTTACCTAACTGTTACCTGTTACCTAACTGTTACCCGCTCCCTAACTGTTACCCGCTCCCTAACTGTTACCTGTTACCTAACTGTTACCTAACTGTTACCTAACTGTTACCCGCTCCCTAACTGTTACCTGTTACCTAACTGTTACCTGTTACCTAACTGTTACCTGTTACCTAACTGTTACCTAACTGTTACCTGCTCCCTAACTGTTACTTGCTCCCTAACTGTTACCTGTTACCTAACTGTTACCTAACTGTTACCCGCTCCCTAACTGTTACCTGCTCCCTAACTGTTACCTGCTCCCTAACTGTTACAGGCTCCCTAACTGTTACCTAACTGTTACCTGTTACCTAACTGTTACCTGTTACCCAACTGTTACCTAACTGTTACCTGCTCCCTATCTGTTACCTGTTACCTAACTGTTACCTGCTCCCTAACTGTTACTTGCTCCCTAACTGTTACCTGCTCCCTAACTGTTACCTGCTCCCTAACTGTTACCTGCTCCCTAACTGTTACCTGCTCCCTAACTGTTACCTAACTGTTACCTGTTACCTAACTGTTACTTGCTACCTAAGTGAAATAATCTGTCCGTAAACAACTTGCTTAATGCACAAATTAGATGTCGTAACTGACTTGTCAAAACTATAGTTTGTTAACATGAAATCTGTGGAGTGGTTGAAACATGAGTTTTAATGACTTCAACCTAAGTGGATGTAAACTTCCGACTTTATATATATGTATATATGTATATATATATATATTTATATATATATATGTATGTATGTATGTATATATGTATATGTGTGTACAGTTGAAGTCAGAAGTTTACGGAAGATGACACAAGTAATTCAGATTATTTCACTTATAATTCAGTATATCACAATTCCAGTGGGTCAGAAGTTTACATACACTAAATTGACTGTGCCTTTAAACAGCTTGGAAAATTCCAGAAAATGATGTCATGGCTTTAGAAGCTTCTGACATCATTTGAGTCAATTGGAGGTGTACCTGTAGATTTATTTCAAGGCCTACCTTCAAACTCAGTGCCTCTTTGCTCGAAAAAAGAATGAATCAGAAATCAGCCAAGACCTCTGGAACAAAAAAACGGTAGACCTCCACAGGTCTGGTTCATCCTTGGGGGCAATTTCCAAACGCCTGAAATTACCACGTTCATCTGTACAAACAATAGTACGCAAGTATAAACACCATGGGACAACACAGCCGTCATACCGCTCAGGAAGGAGACGCATTCTGTCTCCTAGAGATGAACGTACTTTGGTGCGAAAAGTGCAAATCAATCCCAGAACAACAGCAAAGGACCTTGTGAAGATGCTGGAGGAAACCGGTACAAAAGTATCTATATCTACAGTAAAACAAGTCCTATATCGACATAACCTGAAAGGCCGCTCAGCAAGGAAGAAGCCACTGCTCCAAAACCGCCATAAAAAAGCCAGACTACGGTTTGCAACTGCACATGGGGACAAAGATCGTACTTTTTGGAGAAATGTCCTCTGGTCTGATGAAACAAAAATAGAACTGTTTGGCCATAATGACCATCGTTATGTTTGGAGGAAAAAGGGGAGGCTTGGAAGCCGAAGAACACCATCCCAACCGTGAAGCACGGGGGTGGCAGCATCATGTTGTGGGGGTGCTTTGCTGCAGGAGGGACTGGTGCACTTCACAAAATAGGTGGCATCATGAGGAAGGAAAATTGTGTGGATATATTGAAGCAAAATCTCAAGACATCAGTCAGGAAGTTAAAGTTTGGTCGCAAATGGGTCTTCCAAATGGACAATGACCCCAAGCATACTTCCAAAGTTGTGGCAAAATGGCTTAAGGACAACAAAGTCAAGGTATTGGAGTGGCCATCACAAAGCCCTGACCTCAATCCTATAGAAAATATGTGGGCAGAACTGAAAAAGCGTGTGCGAGTAAGGAGGCCTACAAACCTGACTCAGTTACACCAGTTCTGTCAGGAGGAATGGGCCAAAATTCACCCAACTTATTGTGGGAAGCTTGAGGAAGGCTACCCGAAATGTTTGACCCAAGTTAAACAATTTAAAGGCAATGCTACCAAATACTAATTGAGTGTATGTAAACTTCTGACCTACTGGGAATGTGATGAAAGAAATAAAAGCTGAAATAAATAATTCTCTCTACTATTATTCTGACATTTCACATTCTTAAAATAAAGTGGTGATCCTAACTGACCTAAGACAGGGAATTTTTACTAGGATTAAATGTCAGGAATTGTGAAAAACTGAGTTTAAATGTATTTGGCTAAGATATATGTAAACTTCCGACTGTAACTGTACATGTATGTCACCACTTACTTAGCACTGTAAGAAGTGGCTTGGTGATGTGAACATTCCTCAGAGTTAATGCATCTGCATGGTCAACCACCAACATTCATAAGAATATAACATTTTGGATTTGAATCAAAGCACAACCTTACAATCAAAGGTCCTGGATTAAATCATGACCAAGGGGTTGTGAGAGAGACATGAAAGCTGTGACACTTTGTAATAAATACAAGTACCTTTTCCTGGTTGGAGATGTTGTCCTGTATGTTGAGAGAGATGGACTCTTGGTTGACCTCTGCTCCATCAAGCTGATGATGGCTACCATTACTAACAGGGACCTGAGAACACACACCAGACATGTCAGCTTCCTCCCAACTCCCAAAACTAAACAATGATGTGGAGACAGGGTTATTGTTTTTCCCTGAATGTTAAATCATAATATCAAGATGTTGTAGCAAGCCAACCCAGCCTAACCTGCTCCTTGTTCAACTTTGAGACCTTGTTTCTTCACAACGACACTTCAGATATTATAATGTATATCACTGCTAATCACTCACCTTCATCAGGGTGGAGGAAGAAGTTGAACCTGTTCTCTGTCTGTCAGTCTGTCTGTGCAATCATGCATATCAATCAAACATTCATTTTCACTTTCATTCGGTCGCTCATCAAAGTCAGATGCTCCTTTAGTCATATGTCACCCTCCCTGACACCATTCCCTATTGGCTGTTTACGTACTATACTGATACAATGACACCATACCCCCTTGGCTGATGATGTACTGTACTGATACAATGACACCATACCCCCTTGGCTGATGATGTACTGTACTGATACAATGACACCATACCCCCTTGGCTGATGATGTACTGTACTGATACAATGACACCATACCCCCTTGGCTGATGATGTACTGTACTGATACAATGACACCATACCCCCTTGGCTGATGATGTACTGTACTGATACAATGACACCATACCCCCTTGGCTGATGATGTACTGTACTGATACAATGACTTGGCTGTTTATGTAGTACCTCATGTAGCTCAGTCGGTAGAGCATGCGCTTGAAACGTCAAGGTTATGGGTTTGATTCCCACGCTGTACCAGTATGAAAATATATGCACTCACTACTGTAAGTGGCTCTGGATAAGAGTGTCTGCTGAATGACTCCATTGTAAATGTACTGTTACTGATACTTATGACAGTGAAGATGTTCTTGTGGTAGGAGCAAGTCTAGTGGCCCTTGTTCCTAACTTCTTAAAGCAATAATAAAACACATATTTGCAATGGTTACAAATAGACAGTGGTCCTTTCAACAGTAGGCTAGCCATAATTTGTCCACTGTGTTGAGGGAGAAAATAATTCAGCCACCAAATGGCAGTGATGACCCACCTGTTCAGGATAAAGCAAGGGCTTTCCTTCCTCTGCTGCACCACTGGGGTTCACCTGTTCAGGATAAAGCAAGGGCTTTCTTTCCTCTGCTGCACCACTGGGGTTCAGCCTGTGTCTGTTACCTGAAGTCGTCTGCAATATGGAATTATACAAACATTCAAATGAACATTCTAATGGAATACTTGTTCAGTCACTATTCAACTGACTGTTCTGCCTAAATAAATAGGTGCTTATGAGTTCACAGTGCCCTGTTTTATTATACTCTCTAAATGACATGCAGAAGCCAAATCAAACATTTGTCCACCTGTTTCCAACTGAAACACATCTACGTTTCTGCAAGAATGTTCTCTGGTCATGGCCAAATGTATGAGTCTGGAAAGTCTGGATTGCAAGACAAGTGAATGCACTTCTGTGGCAACAATCAATGGCATTATGACACTGTGGATCAATCAATGACATTATGGATCAATCAATGACATTATGACACTATGGAGCAATCAATGACATTATGGATCAATCAATGACATTATGACACTGTGGATCAATCAATGACATTATGGAGCAATCAATGACATTATGACACTGTGGATCAATCAATGCGGGCAGATAGAAGCAACCAAGGTTGTTACTGGGCAAAATACAGTATGATGTAGTGGGAGTTCATTATTTTAATTATTGTCAAATGCATTGCCTGTCCTGACATGACATCCTCTCTCTGAATGCTGCAAGCAGACAAGTCATTTTTAAATGCTATAAAGCCCTCAAGTTCTGTTAATTATATGTTTTACTTAGACCTATATAGGAAATTATACAATATGATTATAGATACGTGGAAGGTAACATGATTTTCGGAAACAAGTACCCCCGCTAAAAATGTTCACCCAATATTTCCCGGCCTCCGAATTGCAGCCACCATGTGTGGATGAACAGTCTTATTTAGGATACAGGGTGTAATTTGTAGAAGGGTGTAATTGCAGACTGCAATTAGGAGTGTTTTCTGATATTGGCGGTTTTTTTTTTGGGGGGGGGGGGGGGGGGGTATTTGTTATGGATTCTCAGTAGCTCTTCCTGGGGTCCGTCACATTCTTGATGTCAAGTTACACCCATTGATGCTCGCTATTGGTCCATGGCCGTTTCTTTCGGGTCTGGGACCACAGTTGTTGACAATTGTTGCATTGTAGCTAAACCTAACCCTCTCCCTTTTCCTAACCTGCCATGCTAATTCATCTAACCTGCCATGCTAATTCATCTAACCTGCCATGCTAATTCATCTAACCTGCCATGCTAATTCATCTAACCTGCCATGCTAATTCATCTAACCTGCCATGCTAATTCATCTAACCTGCCATGCTAATTCATCTAACCTGCCATGCTAATTCATCTAACCTGCCACTTTAATTGTGTTAACATGCAGGGTTGGGGAGTAACGGATTACACGTTACATGTAAGGGATTATCAAAACAATTTTAACTGATCTGTTACGTTACCAGCTAAAATATTGTAATCAAATTACAGATACCTTTGAATAACTAGATGATTACTTTTTAATTCAGAAAGGATGTTTGCGAGAAAAATCTTTGACACTTCTCTGTTTAGTCAATGACATTCAAATCAGCATTGAAAAAAGGCGCCAAATGTAAGTTTATTCCACCTGAGCGAGTCTGACCACAAGTCAGAGACCACTATGATGACGCACCAAATGTGTTTGATGGATTGTGGGAAAAGAGCAGGAATAGGCTTTTGTAGGCTACAGTCCAAGCTATGTCTTCCAACGGTGCGACTGCTGTCGACATCCAACGATGATCCAACTTGAATAAACACTTGGAGGTAAGGATGACGGCGATACGGATATCACTTATTATTGATATCTATAGTGCATTGATGTGAATCACACTGCTGCTCTCTCATTTAGCTATTTGCGCCTTACGGATTGTGGTTGTTGTGGATGGCTGTTCACAAATCTAAATGTGTGTTTGAACCCAATAATGGTTGAATTCAAGAAGTTTAAGCTGCCTATCAATCATTGTTTTTGAAACCAGTGGACAGCCAGTGAAAAATGCACTCTTGCAACAGCTGCATAGTGTAGATCCAAGCCTATGGAATAAAAGTGGGGCTTTTATTGTTAAAACTTTCATTGTTAAAAGGGGCACTCTGTAGTTACTACATCCATTTTTGGACTTATACATTATACATACAGTACCAGTCAAAAGTTTGGACACACCTACTCATTCAAGGGTTTTTCTTTATTTTGACTATTTTTACATTGAAGAATAATAGTGAAGACATCAAAACTATGAAATAACACATAAGGAATCATGTAGTAACCAAAAAAGTGTTAAACAAATAATATATTTTATATAACTAATATAGGATAATGTAGGATACCTATCTATCTATCTATCTATATATTTTATATAACTAATATAGGATAATGTAGGATAACTAATGTGGCAGGTTAGGAGAACTAATGTGGCAGGTTAGGAGAACTAATGTGGCAGGTTAGGATAACTAACGTGGCAGGTTAGGAGAACTAACGTGGCAGGTCAGGATAACTAACGTGGCAGGTCAGGATAACTAATGTGGCAGGTTAGGAGAACTAACGTGGCAGGTCAGGAGAACTAACGTGGCAGGTCAGGAGAACTAACGTGGCAGGTCAGGAGAACTAATGTGGCAGGTCAGGATAACTAATGTGGCAGGTTAGGATAACTAATGTGGCAGGTTAGGAGAACTAACGTGGCAGGTCAGGATAACTAACGTGGCAGGTCAGGATAACTAACGTGGCAGGTCAGGATAACTAACGTGGCAGGTTAGGAGAACTAACGTGGCAGGTTAGGAGAACTAACGTGGCAGGTTAGGAGAACTAACGTGGCAGGTTAGGAGAACTAACGTGGCAGGTCAGGATAACTAATGTGGCAGGTTAGGAGACTGAGGTTAAGGTTAGGGAAAGGGTTAGGCTTAGCTACAATACTACTGTTGTCAACAACTGTTATCCCCGATGCGACAACTAGATGGAACTGTAATGGTAGCCACAATGGCACAAACCATAAGCAACATAAAACCTGAACTGACCAACAGCAGGTATCAATGACCTGACCAATGTCAGGCACCAATGGGCGTTTCCTGATATCAAGGAACGCCCAAATTAAGAAACGTTTTATTTGCGCATTTGAAAAGCTGCGTTGCGCTGTCAAGCCGACCGTAGCTTACACCTGACTTTCAATAACAGCCTACCCTTTGCTTTCTATTTACGAATATGGCATTAGTCGGTTCTAGTTCAACTCACCTGTTGCTTGGCGGTATTTTCAACATGGTGATTGTTGTTGTCAAGGCCTACATACCGCTGAACCGGCTGTAACTCGATGCTGTCCATGTTTCCCAAGTTATTCCAATACTCGGGAATAATTTCCACAAACCCGGAACTATGAGACGCTTTTACCTTACCTTTTTCTCAGTTTTAAGACAGTCGGCTATTTTCCATAACGAACATGTAATCAATACTGACGTACTTGATAAGTAAAACTAATATTTGTGTAGTCTACTCAGCGTTGTGATACAACTTCCATTAGACTATTCCTTTCTGCCTTGCCCAGCTGGGTTTGTCCAGGTGACTTTAGTCAAGTTTCAATGGAGACGGAAGAAGGCGTTGTCTTTACACAAGGAAGAATAAGAGTTGCCACATTTGTCAAGAGTCCAGGGCAGCAGATTTCTCTGTCAATAATAATTCCCGTATTGTATTTTGATTTAATCCCATAGGCATTTTCCTGGACTTTTGAAGTTTGTTGAATAGGCTAGAATGTGTTACTTCAGTCCTGTAGGAATGTCCCCTAATATTGAGATGTAGTAAATATTGATAAACAAGAGAATAGAGTAGAATGTACACTACTGGCCAAAAGTTTTATAACACCTACTCATTCAAGGGTTTTTCTTTATTTGTACTATTTTCTACATTGTAGAATAATAGTGAAGACATCAAAACTATGAAATGACACATATGGAGTCATGTAGTAACCAAAAAACAAATCAACATATATTTTATATTTGAGATTCTTCAAATAACCACCCTTTGTCTTGGAAGACAGCTTTGCACACTCTTGGCATTCTCTCAACCAGCTTCACCTGGAATGCTTTTCCAACAGTCTTGAAGGAGTTGCCACATATGCTGAGGACTTGTTGGCTGCTTTTCCTTCACTCTGCGGTCCAACTCATCCCAAACCATCTCAATTGGGTTGAGGTCGGTGATTGTGGAGGCCAGGTCATCTGATGCAGCATTCCATCTCTCTCCTTCTTGGTCAAATAGCCCTTACACAGCCTGGAGGTGTGTTGGGTCATTGTCCTGTTGAAAAACAAATGATATTCCCACTTAGCGCAAACCAGATGGGATGGCGTATCGCTGCAGAATGCTGTGGCAGCCATGCTGGTTAAGTGTGCCTTGAATTCTAAATAAATCACTGACAGTGTCACCAGCAAAGCACCCCCACACCATAACACCTCCTCCTCCATGCTTTATGGTGGGAAATACACATGCAGAGATCATCCGTTCACCCACACCGCGTCTCACAGACATGGCGATTAGAACCAAAAATCTCCAATTTGGACTAAGGACAAATTTCCACCGGTCTAATGTTCCTTGTGTCCATTGCTGACCTTCATGTCTTCAAGTAATGATGGACTGTTGTTTCTCTTTGCCTATTTGAGCTGTTCTTGCACTAATATGGACTTGGTCTTTTACCAAATAGGGCTATCTTATATATACCACCCCTACCTTGTCACAATACAACTGATTGGCTCAAACTCATTAAGGAAAGAAATTCCATAAATTAAGGCACACCTGTTAATTAAAATGCATCCCAGGTGGCTACCTCATGAAGCTGGTTGAGAGAATGCCAAGAGTGTGCAAAGCTGTCATCAAGGCAAAGGGTGGCTATTTGAAGAAATTCTAATATAAAATATATTTTGATTTGTTATGTCAAAACACCTACTCATTCCAGATTTGTTATGTCATAGTGTTGATGTCTTCACTTTTATTCTACAATGTAGAAAATAGTAAAATAAAGACAAACCTGGAATGAGTAGGTGTTCTAAACTTTTGACCAATAGTGTATTAGAATGGAATAGAATGTATTAGAAAGAATAGAGTAGAATGGAATAGGCAGGTATTAATGGGAGTATTTCGCCCCCATGTGAAGGAAGTGAGTACTGCAGGAAATGGTGGTTGGTAACCAGGGGTGGGAAGTAACCAGGGGTGGGAAGTAACCAGGGGTGGGCGGTAACCAGGGGTGGGCGGTAACCAGGGGTGGGCGGTAACCAGGGGTGGGCGGTAACCAGGGGTGGGCGGTAACCAGGGGTGGGCGGTAACCAGGGGTGGGTGGTAACCAGGGGTGGGTGGTAACCAGGGGTGGGAAGTAACCAGGGGTGGGCAGTAACCAGGGATGGGCAGTAATGCGTTACAAGTAACGCAAATTAGTAAAAGAGTACGCATTTGGAGTAACAAATACTTTTCCACGTTACTTTCTGTGGGCTGTAATTTTACTCAAGTATTTTTTTCACCAAGTAAAGTACTCTTTACTCAGCTACATTTAGTTTGTAACGGTAAAAAAATCGTTATAAAGGTTATCTTCAGGTATTTTTGTAAGTCAATTCGTACTCATTCGCGCTCATCATATAGTTTGACAAATGTAACCCATTCTCCCCACTACTCTCCTCATCATCAAAACATCAACAGCCCAGTAGAAGATGAAGATGTGGCGAGTCCTGACAACCCTTGGCCACAATTACAGGACATTTTGAAGTTTCAAATGTAAAAGAGGCAATAATATCATCATGAAATGCTGTCTTTGCCTCAACAAAAACGCTTTCAAACATTCATCCTCCAACCTTCGCAAGCACATTGAGGTTAGTTAGGCTAGTTAGGCTAGTTAGCTAGTTAACTTCAGCTAGCTAGCAATAGGTAGCCAACGTAGCTAGTTATCTAAATGACCCAGTAGTGTAGATACAATGTAAAGCTAAATGTAAAAAGGGACTAGCTAGCTAGAAGATATTATAGAAACATGTAGGGTTATGTGTTGTGTTGTATTAGTGGTCCATTTACTTTGCTTGACCTTATTTTTAGGATGGCATAAATAGTTACTCCAATGGTCAATTTTAAATGGGTTTCTAATGGAAACCTTTTGTCTCGGTTGTTGTAGCCAGCCAGCTAAGTTGTTATTTCTGCACATAAAGTATGAGAAAATATTGGAAAAGGTACAATTTATGATACAGTGGAGTCTGCTTATTGTGATCACTAGAGATGATTGCTATAACAAATTTTTTTCTCATGCAGATTACTATTTATTTTACCATTTTAATTTTTATTACATGAATATAACGTAATGAAACGGACGTAAAAGAGATAGACTAGGCTGCAAAACCTTGGAAAACCAGCTTCTTCTGAAGCTGATCAAAAAATACACCAAGTAGACTGGGCTCGATTGTGCTGTATAATTTCTTTTCAAGAAATGTTTAGAGATAAATATATTATTATTTCTGTTATCCAAGCCCTGTTATATCCTCTACAATACGCTAACAACATAACAATTTGTTACAGTTTTACAAGGTTAGTATTTGGTTTATTAAACAAAACTATAAAACATTTAAATGTACTCAAAAAGTAACTGTACTCAAGTAGTTATTTGATTGAGTATCATTCATTCTTACTGGAGTAGTTTTCTTAGGTGGTAACTTTACCTCTACTTGAGTAACATTGTACCGTAGTAGTTGTACTCTTACTGGAGTACATTTGTTCAGTACTCTACCCTCCCCTGGGTTTAACTGACCTCTGTACTGTCAGTATTGACATTATAAAAAACATTCATTCTTCTACTTTTTCCAAATCCAACAAGTGTAAGCACACACAATAGAATAAAAAATCCATAACATTTTAACAATGGCTTGTATGACTGCTGTCTGCACAAGCAAGAAGGCATCACGTCTTTGAAATACTGTAATCCTACCAGTGGAGGTTCCTCAGAGGAGGAAGTGGAGGACCATCTTACTCAGTGATATTTTTTTTTTAGGGTGAAACACAAAAAAAGTTTTCCTTTTTAGATAAATCTATACTAAATATATTAATGTCACCAAATAACTGATTAAAACACACAGTTTTGCGATGAAGGTCTACAGTAGCCTCCACAGCACTCTGTAGGGTAGCATCATGGTGTAGCTGGAGGACAGCTAGCGTCCGTCCTACTCTGGGTACATTGACTCCAATACAAAACCTAGGAGGCTCATGGTTCTCACCTCTTTCATAGACTTACACAGTAATTATGACAACTTCCGGAGGACGTCCTCCAACCTATCAGAGCTTTTGCAGTATGAACTGACATGTTGTCCACCAAATTATAGGATCAGAGAATGAATCTAGTACTGAAAGCATAATTTTTCAATTTAACTAGGCAAGTCAGTTAAGAACAAATTCTTATTTACAATGACGGCCAAACCCGGAAGACGCTGGACAAATTGTGCGCCGCCCAATTTGTGCGCCGTTTGTGATACAGCCCGGGATCGAACCAGGGTCTGTAGTGACGCCTCTGGCACTGAGATACAGTGCCTTTGACCGCTGCGCCACTCAGAGCCCAAAAGCTACAGTTAACTAACACTGAAGTGCATAACGTGGTGAGTAGTTGACTCAAAGAGAGAGAAAGACAATAGTTGAACAGTTTAGAACAAATCAAGGAGAAACAGTAGAGAGACAGCTTGTATGTGGCTGCTATGAAAGTGAACTGTGTGTGTGGGTGATCAGGGGTGTATTCATTCGGCCAATTCGTTTCTTAAACGGAAGCAATCGAGACAAAACGGGGATAGACCTACCTGAATATGTCAAACTCGATTTCGTTTCAACAACTGTTTGAACTAATGATTCCACCCTAGATCAGCTGAGTGTGCACTGTCTGTCACCTTGATTACTCCAATGTGTCTCTCGACCTATGCACCTGCGTTATAAACTTTCATTCATAGTCCAGGTTGTATCAACCTCATGATGGGTACAGGGAACATTATAGTATCATGTAGTATCCTAAACCTATCACTGTTACATTGAACTGGGTGAATGGAATATAATTGATAGTCATCCAATACGCTGTAATAGAAATAAGCCCATGGCTTTGAAGACATCCTCATCACTCTTCCAACTCTAAACATATTTATTTAATCCCCACCAACTCTGGAATTACAATAATAAACATAAAGCTCTTCATTCTATGACATGTATTTGTATTTACATGCTGCAGACCAGAGCCATAGATTCAGGCTATAAAATACACCATGTACCTGTCACTCTCCTGTGTCAAATACAGTAGCATTGTAATTTACACGGTCACTCTCCTGTGTCAAATACAGTAGCATTGTAATTTACACGGTCACTCTCCTGTGTCAAATACAGTAGCATTGTAATTTACACGGTCACTCTCCTGTGTCAAATACAGTATCATTGTAATTTACACGGTCACTCTCCTGTGTCAAATACAGTAGCATTGTAATTTACAGTGAGAAAAGCAAAAGTCAAAACTTTAATGTACACAACGATTGAAAAACAGAATCAGGAAGTAAACCCCCTGAAACCCTTAAGAAATTAGAAAAGGCGCAAAAGTTACAAATATAATCCATAACTGAGGGTGTTTGGGGAGGATGGAAACTATTGTCATTTAGTTGTAAGATGGTTTGTGTGGTGGCTGTTATCTCGTTATACCATTGTATTTATAGCTTTCATACCAAATGGCACCCTATTCCCTACATAGTGCACTCATTTTGACCAAAGCCCTATGGACCCTGATCAAAAGTAGTGCACTATAGGGATAGGGTGCCATTTGGGATACAGTCATAGTATTGGGCACTTCCACTATCCTCTGTCCCCCTGGACACTATCACTATCCTCTGTCTCCCTGGTCACTATCACTATCCTCTGTCTCCCTGGACACTATCACTATCCTCTGTCCCCCTGGACACTATCACTATCCTCTGTCCCCCTGGACACTATCACTATCCTCTGTCCCCCTGGACACTATCACTATCCTCTGTCCCCCTGGACACTATCACTATCCTCTGTCCCCCTGGACACTATCATTGTTCCACAGGATTCTTGACTCTTTCCAGATCTTTTATTTTTTTTAAACCTTCCATTCACCATTCATCCTTTCTTTCCTTCTTTCCTTCTTTCTTTCTTTCAACAAGTGTGTTTAGTATTGCTGTGCAGGGCTGGTCTGAATGATCAATGCCATGTAAAGACAACAGCTGCTTCTGTGGAACCAGGAAAGCCTCTAATGTCAAGTAACAGTAAAACATGTATGACATTTTAATATGGCATGAACACAACTACCTGATTGTCAAACAAATCACTTTAAAAAGTAGGCTACCTGTGGCTGCGCACATGGAAAGAGACATCTGTTACAAACACAATAAGTGCAATGACATGCAACTACTACAGCGCATGCCAAAGGAAGCCATGCTTCCCCAAAAATGTCAACAAGAAAAAAAGATGAAATAATGTTTCACAATTGTCTTTTTGCTCAGACAGCATCAGATAGATGGGCTACACATACTGAGATAGAGGGGTCTGTTTCACTAGATGAGCTACACATACTGAGATAGAGGGGTCTGTTTCACTAGATGAGCTACACATACTGAGATAGAGGGGTCTGTTTCACTAGATGAGCTACACATACTGAGATAGAGGGGTCTGTTTCACTAGATGAGCTACACATACTGAGATAGAGGGGTCTGTTTCGCTCACTCGGAGGCTTTCTCCGTTGAGATTGATGTGTCTCGCTGTCGGCGAGGGTCTCAGTCAAATTATCAATATTATCAACAATCCATTATCTGATCCAGTTAGTTTAGCGCTTCACAAGCTGCCTGTCCTCCAATGAGAGAGGTGACCAGGAGAGGTGACCTGGAGAGGTGACCTGGAGAGGTGACCTGGAGAGGTGACCAGGAGAGGTGACCTGGAGAGGTGACCTGGAGAGGTGACCAGGAGAGGTGACCAGGAGAGGTGACCTGGAGAGGTGACCAGGAGAGGTGACCAGGAGAGGTGACCAGGAGAGGTGACCTGGAGAGGTGACCTGGAGAGGTGACCAGGAGAGGTGACCTGGAGAGGTGACCTGGAGAGGTGACCTGGAGAGGTGACCTGGAGAGGTGATAGGTGACCAGGAGAGGTGAGAGGTTACCTGGAGAGGTGACCTGGAGAGGTGACCAGGAGAGGTGATAGGTGACCAGGAGAGGTGAGAGGTGACCAGGAGAGGTGACCAGGAGAGTTGACCAGGAGAGGTGAGAGGTGACCAGGAGAGGTGACCTGGAGAGGTGACCAGTAGAGGTGATCAGGAGAGGTGACCAGGAGAGGTGACCAGGAGAGGTGACCAGGAGAGGTGACCAGTAGAGGTGATAGGTGACCAGGAGAGGTGAGAGGTGACCAGGAGAGGTGACCAGGAGAGTTGACCAGGAGAGGTGAGAGGTGACCAGGAGAGGTGACCAGTAGAGGTGAGAGGTGACCAGGAGAGTTGACCAGGAGAGGTGAGAGGTGACCAGGAGAGTTGACCAGGAGAGGTGAGAGTTGACCAGGAGAGTTGACCAGGAGAGTTGAGAGGTGACCAGGAGAGTTGACCAGGAGAGGTGAGAGGTGACCAGTAGAGGTGACCAGTAGAGGTGAGAGGTGACCAGGAGAGGTGACCAGGAGAGGTGAGAGGTGAGCAGTAGAGGTGACCATGAGAGTTGACCAGGAGAGGTGACCAGGAGAGAGAACCAGGAGAGGTGAGAGCTGACCATTAGAGGTGAGGTGAGAGATGACCAGGAAAGATGAGAGGTAACCAAGAGAGGTGAGAGGTGACCAGGAGAGGAGACCAGGAGAGGTGAGAGGTGACCAGGAGAGGTGACAGGTGACCAGGAGAGATGACCATTAGAGGTGACCATGAGAGGTGACCATGAGAGGAGACCAGGGGAGGTGACCAGGGGAGGTGACCAGGAGAGGTGATCATTAGAGGTGACCATTAGAGGTGACCAGGAGAGGTGACCAGGAGAGGTGACCAGGAGAGGTGACCAGTAGAGGTGACCAGGAGAGGTGACCCGTAGAGGTGACCAGGAGAGTTGAGACAGCTGGGCCAAATACTATAAAGATAACTATTTCAAATTGCTGCAGAAACAAGAAAGTATCATATTCTACAACGGTTTCTGATAGAACACAAAGCTATGCAGAGGATTGTCTATCGATGGCAACAGACACATTTAAATGTGACACACAAGACTTAGTTCTGGGTACCAACACTATGCAGGATGCAGATTGTCCAATGAGTGCAAGTTTCATAATTAATGAGGATGCATCCCAAATGACCCTATTCCTTAAATAGTGCACTATAAAGGCAATAGGATGCCATTTGGGACTCAATCAATGACTGATTGTATGATTTCTTCTACAGTGATTTGGAAAATAATTTCAGAGGTTTTCATCCCTCTCCTGAGTCTGTGGTGGATCCTCCTGTTCCTCTGTCTGGTTGTTGTCTCCTATTGTTCCAAAAGAGCTACAAGACCCCACCTCCTCTACGGCCTCCAGAGAATCTGAAGCCTGGGTCTCACCTAGCGCCTGCTCCCCAGCTTCCTCCTTCCCAGCTTCTTCCTCCACATCCTGGGTGGGTGGGGCTGACTCTCCTGTCTCCTCTTCCAGCACTTTGTCCTCTTCACTGTCCCGGTCATTGTCTCCAGTCTCTGTCAGAGTGTCTGGGTGAGACGGGGGGCTTCCCCGGGTTACCCCCGCCCCCTGCCCTCCCTCATCTGGCTGCTCAAACACCTGCTCCTCGGCCCCGTTAAACTGGGGGCCGTCTGGGTCACCTTTGGACACACACCCTCCCTCAGAGACTATGCCCTCCTCAACATATGACTTCCGGTGCTGCCGTGTGGATGGACGCCTCTTGAAGGACAGCCGAACTCGATTCTATGGGGGAGAGAGAGAAAGACAGGAAGACTGAGTGTTACATATAGCTAATGAATAAAGTCAAGCTTTAGTAAGACTTGGTCTAATGAATAAAGTCAGGCTTTAGTAAGACTTGATGGTCTAATGAATAAAGTCAGGCTTTAGTAAGACTTGATGGTCTAATGAATAAAGTCAGGCTTTAGTAAGACTTGATGGTCTAATGAATAAAGTCAGGCTTTAGTAAGACTTGATGGTCTAATGAATAAAGTCAGGCTTTAGTAAGACTTGGTCTAATGAATAAAGTCAGGCTTTAGTAAGACTTGATGGTCTAATGAATAAAGTCAGGCTTTAGTAAGACTTGGTCTAATGAATAAAGTCAGGCTTTAGTAAGACTTGATGGTCTAATGAATAAAGTCAAGCTTTAGTAAGACTTGGTCTAATGAATAAAGTCAGGCTTTAGTAAGACTTGGTCTAATGAATAAAGTCAGGCTTTAGTAAGACTTGATGGTCTAATGAATAAAGTCAGGCTTTAGTAAGACTTGATGGTCTAATGAATAAAGTCAGGCTTTAGTAAGACTTGGTCTAATGAATAAAGTCAGGCTTTAGTAAGACTTGGTCTAATGAATAAAGTCAGGCTTTAGTAAGACTTGATGGTCTAATGAATAAAGTCAGGCTTTAGTAAGACTTGGTCTAATGAATAAAGTCAGGCTTTAGTAAGACTTGGTCTAATGAATAAAGTCAGGCTTTAGTAAAACTTGGTCTAATGAATAAAGTCAGGCTTTAGTAAGACTTGGTCTAATGAATAAAGTCAGGCTTTAGTAAGACTTGGTCTAATGAATAAAGTCAGGCTTTAGTAAAACTTGGTCTAATGAATAAAGTCAGGCTTTAGTAAGACTTGGTCTAATGAATAAAGTCAGGCTTTAGTAAGACTTGGTCTAATGAATAAAGTCAGGCTTTAGTAAGACTTGATGTTCTTGATCTCTGTTTCAATCTGTCTTTCTATGATTTTGTATTTAGTACTTTGTACAACATCAGAGAACAACAACAAGGATTCATGATATTGTATGTTTTTTTCTATTAGGAACAACTGAACACAATATGCATTTTAATGTCTTTAATTATGGATTCTGTTGCTAATTAGTTTTAATAACCTAACAAGCCAAATTGAGGAGTAGTGGGGCACTAGATAAGAGTAACAGCCCCTAGAGGAGTAGTGGGGCACTAGATAAGAGTAACAGCCCCTAGAGGAGTAGTAGGGCACTAGATAAGAGTAACAGCCCCTAGAGGAGTAGTAGGGCACTAGATAAGAGTAACAGCCCCTAGAGGAGTAGTGGGGTACTAGATAAGAGTAACAGCCCCTAGAGGAGTAGTAGGGCACTAGATAAGAGTAACAGCCCCTAGAGGAGTAGTAGGGCACTAGATAAGAGTAACAGCAGGAGGATTAGAGGGACGGAGGAGGGAGAGGGACGGAGGAGGGAGAGGGAGGCTAAGTGGATTACACCTCCAACCCCCCCTGGTCTCTGCACTGAGGCGCTGCAGGAGGCCTGTTCCTGAGCTTACAGAGCATAGAAATAGAACCTATCCAAGGGGCTTAGAGCCTCTAACCCTGGACATTTGACTTGAATAGGCAGGCCAATTCTATAGATTATATTTCTATGTTACAGAGAACCTATTTAAGGACTACAGGACACCAGGACACATAGCTAGAGACATGTGTCACCAGGGGGAGGGAATATGTGGCCTGGAGTGATGTCACACATCACCCACAGGAGATGGCCTTGTGGTTCAAGACCACAAGGCTTCCACTGACTGACGTAGGACCACAATGCTTGTGTTAGTGTTTTGTCACAGGCAGTATACCCAGCACAGAAAGGGTGTACAAGCTAACTCCAAATGATGACGTTCAATACAGCTACAATATCAAGTTACTACTTGACAATACATCTACAACAATAAACAATATATCATGTTTGTCACTACTAGCTTCCCTCCACCTACCTTGTCGAAGCTGGGTTATTGTCACATACTCCGGATAGTTGCAGTGAAAGGTCAACAGATTTCTCACCGTATCGGCTCGTGCACTCAAACCAGCGACCTTTCAGTTACTGGCCCAACACTCTAACCGCTAGGCTACTTGCCTCGCTCTAAGAGACCTACCCTGAACCAACATCTATAATATACTGCACAGTACATCTAGCCACAAAGACCCTGTACATCTATCTGTCATTCTAGACCCTGTACATCTATATGTCATTCTAGACCCTATACATCTATATGTCATTCTAGACTCTGTACATCTATATGTCATTCTAGACCCTATACATCTATATGTCATTCTAGACCCTATACATCTATATGTCATTCTAGACTCTGTACATCTATATGTCATTCTAGACCCTATACATCTATATGTCATTCTAGACCCTGTACATCTATATGTCATCCTAGACTCTGTACATCTATATGTCATTCTAGACCCTATACATCTATATGTCATTCTAGACTCTGTACATCTATATGTCATTCTAGACCCTATACATCTATATGTCATTCTATATACCTAGACACAAAATCTCCAGACAGACAAATTGAAGCTGGGTAGCGGGAACTCCTCCGGCCTCTCTTTAGATCTGTGATATACCGTATAGGCTACAATACACACTGAGTGGACAAAACATTAACAAAACATTACTGCTCTTTCCATGACGTTGACTGACCAGGTGAAATATGAACCCTTATTGATGTCACGTGTTAAATCCACTTCAATAAGTGTAGATGAAGGGGAGGAGTCAGGTTAAAGAAGGATTTTTAAGCCTTGAGACATGGATTGTGTATGTGTTCCATTCAGAGGGTGAATGTGCAAGACAAGATATTTAAGTGCCTTTAAACAGGGTATGGTAGTAGGTGCCAGGGTATGGTAGTAGGTGCCAGGCGCACCGGTTTGTATCAAGAACTGCAACACTGCTGGGTTTTTCACACTAAACCTTTTCCTGTGTGTATCAAGAATGGTCCACCACCCAAAGGACATCTAGGCAATTTGAAACAACTGTGGGAAGCATTGGAGTCAACATGGACCAGCATCCCTGTGGAACGCTTTCAACACCTTCTAGAGTCCATGTCCAGACAAATTGAGGCTGTTTTGAGGGAAAAAGAGGGGGTGCAACTCAATATTAGGAAGGTGTTCTTAATGTTTGGTGTACTCAGTGTACAATACACCATGTTCATCACTAGAATCCCTACCTTGTTGAAGCTGGGTAGTGGGGTGCCCTCCGCTGGCCTCTCGAAGCTTACCGGCTCCTCCTCCTCACTGGAGAGCTGGGGCCTCAGGGTGGCGCTGAGGGGGCTGCAAGGGCTTGTGGGAGAGAAGCAAAGGGTTGTGGGGGAGATGGGCATCGGCGCCAGCTTCACCTCGGGACTCTTGGGCGAGGGTAGCAGAGAGGTGGGTGACAGGGTTAGGTTCGCCTAGAGAGAGAGAGAAAGAGAGAGCGAGGGAGGGAGGGGAGAGAGGTCAGCTCCGATGGCCTTGCAGTCTGACCATAACAGGTTTTTAACTACCTGCCCAGGGGCTACAGATGAAAGTTCACCTTTTGGTTGAATCTAGAACCCTATCCAATAAAATGCTATATAGGCCAGAAGAGACAGAAGAGCTTGGTTCTGGTACGAGGTACATGTACATACACACAACATAGGCCTTCCAGATCCCATCTACTAAAGCCAACAGACAACCGCTAAAGAAAGAGACACACATTACGACTTCACTAACACAGGCGACAAAACACGACGACTTCACTAACACAGGGAACAAAACACATGACGACTTCACTAACACAGGCGACAAAACACATGACAACTTCACTAACACAGGGGACAAAACACATGACAACTTCACTAACACAGGGGACAAAACACATGACAACTTCACTAACACAGGGGACAAAACACATGACAACTTCACTAACACAGGGGACAAAACACATGACAACTTCACTAACACAGGGGACAAAACACATGACAACTTCACTAACACAGGGGACAAAACACATGACAACTTCACTAACACAGGGGACAAAACACATGATGATCTACACCATCCAAACTCAGACGACGCTGGGTCAATTGTGCTTTGCCCTATGGGACTCCCAATCACGGCCGGTTGTGATAGTCTGGATTCAAACCAGGGTGTCTGTAGTGACGCCTCTAGCACTGAGATGCAGTGTCTTAGACCACTGCGCCACTTGGGAGCCCCAAATGAGCCCGTCACTGACCCACTCCTCTATTCACATAGACACTGACCCACTTCTCCTATTCACATAGACATTGACCCACTTCTCCTATTCACATAGACATTGACCCACTTCTCCTGTTCACATAGACACTGACCCACTTCTCCTGTTCACATAGACACTGACCCACTTCTCCTATTCACATAGACATTGACCCACTTCTCCTATTCACATAGACATTGACCCACTTCTCCAGTTCACATAGACACTGACCCACTTCTCCTGTTCACATAGACACTGACCCACTTCTCCTGTTCACATGGACACTGACCCACTCCTCTATTCACATAGACACTGACCCACTTCTCCTATTCACATAGACATTGACCCACTTCTCCTATTCACATAGACATTGACCCACTTCTCCTGTTCACATAGACACTGACCCACTTCTCCTGTTCACATAGACACTGACCCACTTCTCCTATTCACATAGACATTGACCCACTTCTCCTGTTCACATAGACACTGACCCACTTCTCCTGTTCACATAGACACTGACCCACTCCTCTATTCACATAGACACTGACCCACTTCTCCTGTTCACATAGACATTGACCCACTTCTCCTATTCACATAGACATTGACCCACTTCTCCTGTTCACATAGACACTGACCCACTTCTCCTATTCACATAGACACTGACCCACTTCTCCTATTCACATAGACACTGACCCACTTCTCCTATTCACATAGACACTGACCCACTCCTCTATTCCCCCAGAAAAGCTGTGTAGGCACCAAGCATATTTTTACCTGCGTCATAGAGAGAGAGAGAGAGAGAGAGAGAGAGAGAGAGATTACTGTCCTTGTCCTGCTTTAGAAACAACACAGATCATGATCATACAGTATCCTGAAGTGCCCTCCTCTATGCAACACAATACACCTGACACAGCACAACTACGACCCAGTCCTGACTAACTACGACCCAGTCCTGACACAGCACAACTACGACCCAGTCCTGACTAACTACGGACCAGACCTGAGACATCCTACCAGAACACAACCTCCCTCCAACATCCTAGTGATGGAAGGATTCAGTTCTTTCCTACCTGGACGGGGGAGAAGAGGAAGAGAGAGAAGCGACAACCATTCTGTCCCATGGCTTCTGCCACAGCTTCTGTCCGAGCCGAGGGACTCAGAGAGACTATGGTGATATAAAGCTGCCAGCCAGCCTGTCAGAGAATGGCCTTGATATAAATCTCTCTCTCTAATGTCAGCTGATTGGAGAGTATTCAGGGATTGGGCAACTCCCCCACCTCTCTCATACTACTCACACATGGAGATATTCACAAACTACATACCACTAGGTGGCGGTATGGTGTCAGAAATAAAAGCAACAGCAAAACACTGCAAGCCTACTAACATGACAGTACAGTATGTATACTGGTATCTAAGCTTGACGTTGCTAGCTAACCAACAGTTTACAGTGTTTGAGAGACAACAAGTGCTCATTGTGCAAATATATTTATGTTTTTAATAAACATTTGTTTACATAAAAATGTAAGCCAACCCTGTATGTTTTGCCCCATAATTGCACACACTTCGGTTTTGTTGCAAAACAACCAACCTGTCTATTACGATGGTATTATTATTGCTTTCTACAGTTAAATAAACAGTTTCATACAAATTAAGCAGAGGGACACAGAATATAATTGTTATTATGTTTATCAAGCACTTCTACTGGCCTCTGTGTCAGACAGATCTCTATAGCACTTCTACTGGCCTCTGTGTCAGACAGAGATCTCTATAGCACCTCTACTGGCCTCTGTGTCAGACAGAGATCTCTATAGCACTTCTACTGGCCTCTGTGTCAGACAGATCTCTATAGCACCTCTACTGGCCTCTGTGTCAGACAGATCTCTATAGCACCTCTACTGGCCTCTGTGTCAGACAGAGATCTCTATAGCACCTCTACTGGCCTCTGTGTCAGACAGAGATCTCTATAGCACCTCTACTGGCCTCTGTGTCAGACAGAGATCTCTATAGCACCTCTACTGGCCTCTGTGTCAGACAGATCTCTATAGCACCTCTACTGGCCTCTGTGTCAGACAGATCTCTATAGCACCTCTACTGGCCTCTGTGTCAGACAGAGATCTCTATAGCACCTCTACTGGCCTCTGTGTCAGACAGATCTCTATAGCACCTCTACTGGCCTCTGTGTCAGACAGATCTCTATAGCACCTCTACTGGCCTCTGTGTCAGACAGAGATCTCTATAGCACCTCTACTGGCCTCTGTGTCAGACAGAGATCTCTATAGCACTTCTACTGGCCTCTGTGTCAGACAGATCTCTATAGCACCTCTACTGGCCTCTGTGTCAGACAGATCTCTATAGCACTTCTACTGGCCTCTGTGTCAGACAGATCTCTATAGCACTTCTACTGGCCTCTGTGTCAGACAGAGATCTCTAGACCACATTTAGAATAAGTATGCAAAGTAGAAAGTTGGTTTTATTATTTGACCACAAGACAAGGATTAGGAAATCCTGTTTCTTAAGAGAAGCCTAAACGCAGACACAGTGAACAATGTCAACTCAGAGAGATAAAACCTTGGTTGTTTCCTGCTACAACATCTACAAAATAGTTTGTTTTGTGGCATATTGAAAAACAATTCTGTAGGTGTGAGGTAGCCTAGTGGTTAGAGTGTTGGGCCCGTAACTGGAAGGTTGCAGGATCGAATCCTCGAGCTGACAAGGTAAAAATCTGTCGTTCTGCCCCTGAACAAGGCAGTTAACCCACTGTTCCTAAGCCGTCATTGTAAATAAGAATTTGTTCTTAACTGACTTGCCTAGTAAAATAAAGGTAAAATGTGAAAGTGCAAAAAAAAGATTTCAGTCCTGGCCTGGTAGCAGATCTTGGTGTTTTGTTTCAGTCAACTTCTCCAACTATATCGTTGTCAGATCTGAAACCAGCTAGGCAGAGACTTGGACAGCGATATACTGACCTGCAGCTTCTCGATGAGGGGGGAACTCTTGGACTTCTTCATCTTGACTTTAGAGAGATCTGGAGAGGCGATGCTGGGATTCTATGGACACGACAGACACCAAAGAGTTAACAGAGACTGTTGCCACTATAAGGCCAAGATAGTGATGACCGAGACAGACCACTTGAACACAATCCCCAGAAAGAAGACAACTAACAGACCAAAATATCCCCCATGCGGGCTTGACATTTAAAGGTCATTTCCGGCCTTAGTTTAAAAGACTGGACAATTACTAAGATGGGAATTTCCTCGTAGCCAAATCAGCATTTTCCAGATTTTCATAATTGTAACATGACATTTTATGTCTAAAACAGAAACTTGACGACTTCTACATCCAGTCCTTCTGACGTGCTTCCTCTGCAACACAATGAGAGAATAGTTCATAACATACAAATACAGGCATTCAGATACAACTTCAGGCATTCAGATACAAATAGAGGCATTCAGATACAAATAGAGGCATTCAGATACAAATACAGGCATTCAGATACAACTTCAGGCATTCAGATACAAATAGAGGCATTCAGATACAACTTCAGGCATTCAGATACAAATAGAGGCATTCAGATTCAACTTCAGATATAAATAGAGGCCTTCAGATACAACTTCAGATATAAACAGAGGCATTCAGATACAACTTCAGGCATTCAGATACAAATAGAGGCATATTCTGTGTTGAGCGATTAACAAAGAAACAGGTCCTCCTATATGCTTAACAAAGAGTTATTAATGTAACTTTAGTTGTTCTACAAATGTTGTTGGGCTCTATGTTTTGACTTTTAATATATTGTAAGGCTGCATGATGCGACGCTAATGATGATTTGAAAAAAGTAACTTGAAAGACATGAGCTCAACTTTGTTTTTAGCGCAGGCTGTACACACTTCATCAGTCTCTCATTCGAAACTTGACAAGCACTGGATAATGCCTAGAATTTCATGGCGGCGTCCCCTTTGTGTGTCGGTAATGCACCCTAAACAAACCCATGCCTTTTGCAGCCAGTGGAGCTCCAGAGTTCCTCTGTGAAGATGGGAGAACCTTCCAGAAGGACAACCATCTTTGCAGTACAGTGGCCAGACGGAAGCCACTCCTCACTAAAAGGCACATGAAGGCCCGCTTGGAGTTTGCCATGAGAAACAAGATTCTCTGGTCTGATGAAACCAAGATTGAACTCTTTGGCCTGAATGACAAGCGTCAAATCTGGAGGAAACCTGACACCATCTGGAGGAAACCTGACACCATCTGGAGGAAACCTGACACCATCGGTGAAGCATGGTGGTGGCAGCATCATGCTGTGGGGATGTTTTTCAGCGGCAGGGACTGGGAGACTAGTCAGGATCGAGGGAAAGATGAATGGAGCAAAGTTCAGACAGGTCCTTGATGAAAGAGTGCTCAGGCCCTCA
Source organism: Thymallus thymallus (assembly GCA_023634145.1). NCBI lineage: Eukaryota > Metazoa > Chordata > Actinopteri > Salmoniformes > Salmonidae > Thymallus > Thymallus thymallus. The sequence continues at coordinate 35,699,620 of CM042378.1, read as the reverse complement.
CCTTCCAACAGGACAACAACCCTAAGCACACAACCAAGACAACGCAGGAGTGTCTTCGGGACAAGTCTCTGAATGTCCTTGAGTGCCCCAGCCAGAACCCGGACTTGAACCCAATCGAACATCTCTGGAGAGACCTGAAAATAGCTGTGCAGCGACACTCCCCATCCAACCAGATCTGCAGAGAAGAATGGAAGAAACTCCCCAAAGACAGCTGTGCCAAGCTTGTAGCGTCCTACTCAAGAAGACTCGAGGTTGTAATCGCTGCCAAAAGGTGCTTCAACAAAGTGCTGAGTAAAGGGTCTGAACCCTTATGCAAATGTGATACTTCAGTTTTTTATTTTTAATACATTTGCAACAATGGGGTATTGTGTGTACTTTGATGAGAAAAAACAAACAATTGAATCAATTTAAGAATAAGGCTGTAATGTAACAAAATGTGAAAAATTCAAGGGGTCTGAATCCTTACCGAATGCAGTGTAGTCTGGGACAGTTGTGGGATACAATAGATCCCAAACTAATACAACCACTAGAATCCCAAAAACATTTTGTCACAATGTGTCTGACGCAACAGATCAGAACGTTTAACTTCAAATGTTGATAAACTACTAGGCTATCTCTTCACATTATAAGCGCAGCAATGTAGGAAAACACCATGAACAAAAGTGACTGCAAATGCAATTATGCATGTAATGCTTTTTTTATAAAGGTGCATTTTAATGGTGAAAATAATCTTCCCCAAACTTTAAACTCATATGAATACCAGTTAGACTCTACAGCCCTAGCCTAGGCTAGGCTACATGAGGTGTGTGACTATGATTTGGAAAAGTTGCAAAAAAGGCATAGGTTTTTACTCTGGGCATCATTCACAAGTGATAATATATAATTCACTAGTGATAGGCTAATATTGTCACCCATCAGACTATTCATGATTGAATCTTGTCTTTACATATACTAAATAATATACAGTATGTGTGAAATGTGTTTTGATTTAGAATGGACCATTATCATGCAGCTGTATCGAAACAGGGTCAGCGGGAAAAAATACATGTAATCTTTGTACTTAAATAGTGAATGGAGGACACCTTTCCAGTGGTTTATTTTCATGCTAGCCAGGTAGACTATACTCCTGTTGTAAAGAGAAGCAATGTGCTTAATATTAGGAAAGTTGAGTAATAAATATAGTAGGTCTAGTCTATAGAAAGCTGATGGAATCCTCCTCTTTTTAGTAGAGGCCATTACTCTGTTTTCTCAAGCAATTGCATAGTGTATAGAAATGTTGCACAACATGAGCTCATGGGCTCTCATTAAGTGTTTGAATAGATTTTTGAATACATTTACATTGATGTCAGATTGATTAGAGGGACAATAGAGTGCTGAGTACCAGGCAGTTAGCAAGTTTGGTAGACTACTAATGACCATCAGCAGCATCAGAGCTGGGAGAAGCCTAATTACCGTGACTAAACGGTCACGTGGCTTTTGACTGCCTTCCTGACTCGTCACCAGCGGTGTGGCGGTACAGTCACTGCAACAGCTCTAATCACGATACCAGGATTAGTATCACAATACTCTATACAATCACAATACTCCATACCGTCACAATACTCCATACCGTCACAATACTCCACACCGTCACAATACTCCACACCGTCGCAATACTCCACACCGTCGCAATACTCCACACCGTCGCAATACTCCACACCGTCGCAATACTCCACACCGTCGCAATACTCCACGCCATCACAATACTCCACACCGTCACAATACTCCATACGTCACAATCCTCCATACTGTCACAATACTCCACACCGTCACAATACTCCACACCGTCAAGGCCATAGTCATAGAATTGCACTTGATTCAGTTCAATATGTATGCATTAATGAATCAATCATACAATCAATTGAACTTTTTTTACCAATGTAACACCATAATGGAAAGGTATAAAGGTCTATCCACAATACAGGGGAATGTATGTTCAATAGGAGTGTGTCATGCATTGACTTATTCAGCTTATGTGGGTTCATTTCATGGGGATACTGATCAACTGTTTTATGTGTGCGCTGTCTCTTTAAGACCTAATGATGTCATTCACACAGTGAGAGAGACAGGTGAGATGTGACTGAGGCAAGGGAGAGGTACTGAATGAATATAGTTTTGGTCAATGACTGTATCGTTTTTGGTGACAATCAGCAGCTTTGAAATCATTATACTTTGCGATATGGTTTGCATGTTACCACATACAAAGTACTATGGTAGTAAATTGATGTTAACTTAAGCTGTAAACTAGCAAGGAAAGTTAGCCTACAAAGCTGGAAGCTACCAGTATCATTTGTTCTTGCATTGTAAACTATTCTAGCAAACAGAAATTAACAGTTGCAACATTTCTACATGCCATGTTGCATTATTCAAGTGTGTTCAATTCTGCGCAGCCTGAGTGGGGAGCTAACATGATGCAGCCAGACTCCCAGTGAGTGGGGAGCTAACATGATGCAGCCAGACTCCCAGTGAGTGGGGAGCTAACATGATGCAGCCAGACTCCCAGTGAGTGGGGAGGTAACATGATGCAGCCAGACTCCCAGTGAGTGGGGAGCTAACATGATTCAGCCAGACTCCCAGTGAGTGGGGAGCTAACATGATGCAGCCAGACTCCCAGTGAGTGGGGAGCTAACATGATACAGCCAGACTCCCAGTGAGTGGGGAGCTAACATGATGCAGCCAGACTCCCAGTGAGTGGGGAGCTAACATGATGCAGCCAGACTCCCAGTGAGTGGGGAGCTAACATGATGCAGCCAGACTCCCAGTGAGTGGGGAGCTAACATGATGCAGCACAGACCGTTTTTTATGTTCTAGTATCGAAAAAGTACAGTAGTTTGGGTATACCATGTAATACTAGTCTATACCTCTATTGGGACCAACCATGTAATACTAGTCTATACCTCTATTGGGACAAACCTCTGAATACAGAGCTGGGATTGTGGTTCAATCTATCCACAGGAAGAGAGAGACGGCATCCCAGACACAGCTGGCCAACATCACACTACATTCATACTGCTGCTGCCTGGGACATGACATCAACTTGGTCATCTTGTCACTGGTTGTGTTGGCCTCTCTTTATCTCTCTCTGATGCTCTCCCTCCATCCATCCCTCTCTCTCTGCTCCCTCCCTCCATCCCTCCATCCCTCTCTCTCCCCCTCCCTCCATCCATCCATCCCCCCCTCTCACCGCTCCCACCCTCCCTCCCTCTCTGCTCTCTCCCTCCCTCCGCTCCCTCTACCCCCCCTCTCTCTCTCCCTCCCTCTCTCCCTCTCTCTCTCTCCCTCTAGCTCCCTCCCTCCCCCTCCCTCTCTCCCTCCCTCTCCCTCTCGCTCCCCCCCTCCCTCCCTCTCTCCCGCTCCCTCTCCCTCCCTCCCTCCCTCCCTCCCTCCCTCTCTCCCTCCCTCTCCCTCCCTCCCTCCCTCCCTCTCTCCCTCCCTCTCCCTCCCTCCCTCCCTCCCTCCCTCTCCCTCCCTCCCTCCCCCTCCCCCTCCCGCTCCCTCTCTCCCCCTCCCTCCCTCTCTCCCTCCCTCCCTCTCCCTCCCTCCCTCCCTCCCTCTCCCTCTCTCTGCAGTCAACTCCCATTATTCCCATGCTGATTTCTGGGTCTGACTCCTCAATGTCTTCTCCTCTGATGGCTATTAGGTCATTCCTGATATCTGTGCAGCAGGGAGTGATAAGGTGATTTCTGTTGGTGACCTAATGCATGGAGAGGCTTCAATGTACCACAGCATGTATGCCTGCATCCCAAATGGCACCCTTTTCCCATATAGTGCACTACTATTGAAAAAAGTAGTACACTATGTAAGTATTAGCGTGCCATTTGAGAAGCAGACTGCATCTTCAAAACACAATACTAGTGTTATCCATCTAGATTCCTAGTTCACATAACTGATATGACAAGCACAAGCTGTATAGTGATTATGACACTATTCATGTCTCAAGTTGAGGTATCTCTCTCTCTCTCTCTCTCTCTCTCTCTCTCTCTCTCTCATATGTTAACATTGCCAGAGCAAGTGAAGTAGATATTAAACAATAACAATTAACAGTAAAAATTACACTCAGAAGTTCCAAAAGAATAAAAGACATTTCTAATGTCATATTATGTATATATATACAGTGTTGTAATGATGTGCAAATAGTTAAAGTACAAATGGGAAAATAAATCAACATAAATATGGGTTGTATTTCCATTGGTGTTTGTTCTTCACTGGTTGCCCTTTTCTTGTGGCAACAGGTCACAAATCTTGCTGCTGTGATGAACACTGTGGTATTTCACCCAGTAGATATGGGAGTTTATCAACATTGGGTTTGTTTTCTAATTCTTTGTGGATCTGTGTATTCTGAGGGAAATATGTGTCTAATATGGTCATACATTTGGCAGGAGGTTAGGAAGTGCAGCTCAGTTTCCACCTCATTTTGTGGGCAGTGTGAACATAGCCTGTCTTCTCTTGAGAGCCAGGTCTGCCTACGGCGGCCATTCTCAATAGCAAGGCTATGTTCACTGAGTCTGTACATAGTCAAAGCTTTCCTTAAGTTTGGGTCAGTCACAGTGGTCAGGTATTCTACCACTGTGTGTCTCTGTTTAGGGCCAAATAGCATTCTAGTTTGCTCTGTTTTTTGTTAATTCTTTCCAGTGTGTCAAGTAATTCTCTTTTAGTTTTCTCATGATTTGGTTGGGTCTAATTGTGTTGCTGTCCTGGGGCTCTGTGGGGTCTGTTTGTGTTTGTGAACAAAGACCCAGGAATTTAACAGCTCTTTTCTGGACTTTGATAATATCGGCCTAATTCTGCTCTGTATGCATTAAGTGGTGTTTTTCGTTGTACACTGAGTCTCAATTGGGTGTTTGTCCCATTTTGTGAATTCTTGGTTGGTGAGCGAACCCCAGACCTCACAACCATAAAGGGCCATGGGTTCTATAACTGATTCTAGTATTTTTTAGCCTGATCCTAATTGGTATGTCAACATGTTATGTTCCTTTTGATGGCATAGAAGGCCCTTCTTGCCTTGTCTCTCAGATTGTTCACAGCTTTGTGGAAGTTACCTGTGGCGCTGATGTTTAGCTGAGGTATGTATAAGGCAACGGTGTCTAGATGGAATTTGTATTTGTAGTCCTGGCAACTGGAACACCATTATTTTGGTCTTACTGAATCTAAACAGAAGATCTAGGTGCTGCTGTAGACCCTCCTTGGTTGGTGACAGAAGCACCAGATCATCAGCAAACAGTAGACCTTTGACTTCAGATTCTAGTAGGTTGAGGCTGTGTGCTGCAGACTGTTATAGTTCCTTCGCCAATTCATTTATATATATTTTGAAGAGTGTGCGGCTTAAACTGCATCCTTGTCTCACCCCATGGCCCTGTGGAAAGAAATGTGTGTATACTTTGCCAATTTTAACCGCACACTTGTTGTTTGTGTACATGGATTTTATAATGTCATGTGTTTTTCCCCCAACACCACTTTCCATCAATTTGTATAGCAGACCCTCATGCCAAATTGAGTCGAATGCATTTTTGACATCAACAAAGCATGAGAAAACTTGGCTTTGTTTTGGTTTGTTTGTTTGTCAATTAGGGTGTGCAGGGTGAATATGTGGTCTGTCGAACGGTAATTTGGTAAAAAGCCAATTTGACATTTGCTCAGTACATTGTTTTCACTGAGGAAATGAACTAGTCTGCTGTTAATGATAATGCAGAGGATTTTCCCAAGGTTGCTGTTGACTCATATCCCATGGTAGTCTGGGATATGATACACTTTTGTGGATTGGGGTGATCTGTCCTTGGTTCCAAGTATTGGGGAAGATGCCAGAGCTAAGGATGATGTTAAAGAGTTTAAGTATAGCCAATTATAATTTGTGGTCTGTATATTTTATAATTTCATTGAGGATACCATCAACACCACAGACCTTTTTGAGTTGGAGGGTTTGTTTTTGTTCTGTAGTTCATTCAAGGTAATTGGAGAATCCAGTGGGTTCTGGTCTTTAATAGATGATTCTAGGATTTGCATTTGATCATGTATGTTTATTTGCTGTTTGGTCTTTGTTATAGGGCCAAAAAAATTTGGGAAGTGGTTTACCCATACATCTCTGTTTTGGATAGATAACTCTTCATGTTGTTGTTTGTTTAGTGTTTTCCAATTTTCCCAGAAGTGTTTAGAGTCTATGGATTCTTCAGTTACATTGAGCTGATTTCTGAAGTGCTGTTCCTTCTTTTTCCGTAGTGTATTTCTGTATTGGTTTAGTGATTCACCATAGTGAAGGTGTATTTCTGTATTGTTTTAGTGATTCTCAATAGTGGACACAGGTTTTCTGGGTCTCTATGTTTTTGGTTGGACAGGTTTCTCAATTTCTTTCTTAGGTTTTTTCATTCTTCATCAAACCATTTGTCATTGTTGTTTTCTGTTTGACATGTTTTGATTTGATAGAGAAGCTGAGAGGTCAAATATACTGTTTAGATTTGATGGGAAGCTGAGAGATCAAATATACTGTTTAGATTTGATGGGAAGCTGAGAGGTCAAATATACTGTTTAGATTTGATGGGAAGCTGAGAGATCAACTATACTGTTTAGATTTTCTACTGACAAGTTTACACCTTCACTATTACAGTGAAACGTTTTGTCCAGGAAGTTGTCTAGAAGGGATTGAATTTGTTGTTGCCTAATAGTTTTTTGGAAGATTTCAACGCTACTTTCCTTCCATCTATAGCAATTTTTAATATTACTCAGTTCCTTTGGCTTTGATGGCTCATGATTGAGCATAGCTCTGTTCAGGTAGACTGTGATTTTGCTGTGATCTGATAGGGTGTCAGTGGACTGACTGAACAGTCTGAGAGACTCTGGGTTGAGGTCAGTGATAAAGTAGTCTACAGTACTACTGCCAAGACATGAGCTATATGTCTACCTACCATAGGAGTCTCCTCGAAGCCTACCATTGACTATGTACAGACCCAGCGTGCGACAGAGCTGCAGGAGTTGTGACCCGTTTTTGTTGGTTATGTTGTCATAGTTGTGTCTAGGGGGGCATATGAGGGAGGGAATGCTGTCACCTCCAGGTAGGTGTTTGTCCCCATGTGTGCTGAGGGTGTCAGGTTCTTGTCCGGTTCTGGCATTTAGGTCACCACAGACTAGTACGTCCCTGGGCCTGGGAATTATTGATTTCCCCCTCCAGGATGGAGAAGCAGTCTTCATTAAAGTATGGGGATACTATTGGGGGATATAGGCATCACACAGGAGGACATTTTTCTCTGTTAAGATAATTTCCTTTTGAATTTCTATCCAAATGTAAGAGGTTCCTGTTTTGATTCAATCTAACTGCACTGCTATTGTTTGAGGAGAGTGGACATTTTTGTACTTGAAAATGTATCAATAAACCAATAGGCAGATTTGGACAGACTTGATGCACATTTTTTTTACAGTAATGCAATGGTTCACTGGATATGTCTAAAACTTTGCACATACACTGCTGACATCTAGTGGCCAAAATCTAAATTGCTTCTGGACTCCTAAGTAATATTATGTCCTTTCTCTTGCATTTCAAAGATGTGACAAAAAAATACAAAATAAAAAGCATGTTTTTTTTCTTTGTATTATCGTTTAGCAGATCTAATGTGTTATATTCTCCTACATTAATTTCACATTTCCACAAACTTCAAAGTGTTTCCTTTCAAATGGTATCAAGAAAATGCATATCCTTGCTTCAGGTCCTGAGCTACAGGCAGTTAGACTTGGGTATGTAATTTTAGGCGAAAATTTGAAAAAAAGGGTCCGATCCTTAAGAGCATACCTCCGGAGTCCCTCCCCTGTTTCAAACCTGGTAGTTTGGTGGATGGGACTACCAGCTCTCTGTAACCTAGAGGGCAGCCAGTGGGTCTGTCTCCTCGATACCATGTTTCTTGCAGGATGACAATTTCTGTATTTCTGATTTCTTTGGTGAAGTCCAGGTTCCTACTCTTTAGGCCAAAGGCAGATGACATCAGGCATTGGATATTCCAGGATGAGATGGTGAAGGCTTTGTGTTCCATAAAGTGTCCAATGTTGTTGGTCGTGTGGTTTGGCCTCAGTCCAGTAAGTGTGAGCAGAGCCTGCTGAGCATCTGGTACAAGCCATTGGCTTGGTCTAGCGTAAGACTGGGGGTTGGGCCTGTTTGCCTGCTCACAGCCTGGGCGTATGTGTGACTTCCATGTTGAGGCCTTCTTTGCAGGAGTGGGGGGTATGGAGTGGGCAGGAGGAGGATAGGTCTGATCTGAAGGGGCCTAAATGGGGTGTGGGCATGGTTCACTTGGGGGGGGGTTTGATTGGTTGGGGTGGGGTGGGGCTGTGGATGGTCTGGATGTAGGTCCTCTCGGCATGGGTCCTCTATGTGTAGGTCCGGGGGGGTGGGGGGTCCTGCAGGTCTGGGAGAGTGTCTTGCTGGTCTGGGCAGGGTGTCTATTGATCTGTTGCTCCTGTGTGAAGTGTTGGGGGTGCGTTTTAGAGCAATGCCCTTTAGGGTCCGTGCGAAGGTGGGCACTCCTGCCTTGTATAGGTGGACCTGGTCGTAAAGGCTGTTCAGGGTGGAGTGGTGGGCCAGGTAAATAGTTAAAGTACAAACTATATTTTGAGGCACAGTCATGGGAAATACTTGCGTTTACCCACTGTATGGTAGCAGGGTGGAGGTCTTTTCGTGGTAGCGAGGTGGAGATAACCACTTGTGCGTTGGGGAACGCTTTTTCAATCTCTCTCTTTAACACTAGCTGCCAATTTCCACATGAATTTACCATTCTGTCTGTTTTGTCGCCGGTGTTAGTGAAATCGTCGTGTTTTGCCGCCTGTGTTAGTGAAGTCGTCGTGTTTTGTCGCCGGTGTTAGTGAAGTCGTCGTGTTTTGCTGCCTGTGTTAGTGAAGTCGTCGTGTTTTGCCGCCTGTGTTAGTGATGTCGTCGTGTTTTGTCGCCTGTGTTAGTGAAGTCGTAATGTTGTATGTACAGTTGAAGTCGGAAGTTTACATCCACTTAGGTTGAAGTCATTAAAACTCATTTTTCAAACACTCCACAGATTTCATGTTCACAAACTATAGTTTTTGCAAGTCGGTTAGGACATCTACTTTGTGCCTGACACAAGTAATTCTTCCAACAATTGTTTAGAGACTTACTCACCTACAATTCACTATATCACAATTCCAGTGGGTCAGAAGTTTACATACACTAAGTTGACTGTGCCTTTAAACAGCTTGGAAAATTCCAGAAAATGATGTCATGGCTTTAGAAGCTTCTGATAGGCTAATTGACATCATTTAAGTCAATTGGAGGTATACCTGTGTATGTATTTCAAGGCCTACCTTCAAACTCAGTGTCTCTTTACTCAACATCATGGGAAAATCTAAAGAAATCAGCCAAGACCTCAGAAAAAAAATTGTAGACCTCCACAAGTCTGGTTCAGCAATTTCCAAACGCCTGAAGGTGCCACGTTCATCTGTACAAACAATAGTACGCAAGTATAAACACCATGGGACCACGCAGCCGTCATACCGCTAAGGAAGGAGACGCGTTCTGTCTCCTAGAGATGAACGTACTTTGGTGCGAAAAGTGCAAATCAATCCCAGAACAACAGCAAAGGACCTTGTGAAGATGCTGGAGGAAACAGATACAAAAGTATCTATATCCACAGTAAAACGAGTCCTATATCAACATAACCCGAAAGGCCGCTCAGCAAGGAAGAAGAAGGGGGAGGATTGCAAGCCGAAGAACATCATCCCAACCGTGAAGCACGGAGGTGGCAGCATCATGTTGTGGGGGTGCTTTGCTGCAGGAGGGTCTGGTGCACTTCACAAAATAGATGGCATCATGAGGAAGGAAAATTATGTGGATATATTGAAGCAACATCTTAACACATCAGTCAGGAATTTAAAGCTTGGTCGCAAATGGGTCTTCCAAATGGACAATGACCCCAAGCATACTTCCAAAGTTGTGGCAAAATGGCTTAAGGACAACAAAGTCAAGGTATTGGAGTGGCCATCACAAAGCCCTGACCTCAATCCTATAGATAATTTGTGGGCAGAACTGAAAAAACGTGTGCGAGCAAGGAGGCCTACAAACCTGACTCAGTTACACCAGTTCTGTCAGGAGGAATGAGCCAGAATTCACCCAATTTATTGTGGGAAGCTTGTGGAAGGCTACCAGAAACGTTTGACCCAAGTTAAACAATTTAAAGTCAATGCTACCAAATACTAATTGAGTGTGTGTAAACGTCTGACCCACTGGGAATGTGAAATAAAAGCTGAAATAAATAATTCTCTCTACTATTATTCTGACATTTCACATTCTTAAAATAAAGTGGTGATCCTAACTGACCTAAGACAGGAAATCTTTACTAGGATTAAATGTCAGGAATTGTGAATAACTGAGTTTAAATGTATTTGGCTAAGGTTTATGTAAACTTCCGACTTCAACTGTACATGTACCTCGTACCAGAACCAAGCTCTTCTGGCGTATATAGCATTGCTGCTCATAGTCTAGCAGCCTGCCTTTTTATAACCTTTATTGGATAGGGTTCTAGGTTCAACCAAAAGGTGAACTTGCATCTGTAGCCCCTGGGCAGGTAGTTAAAAACCTGTTATGGTCAGACTGCAAGGCCATTGGAGCTGACCTCTCTCTGCCTGGCAGCATGTTGGGGAACGGCCTTGAGCGCTCTCTCTCTCTCTCTCTCTCTCTCTCTCTCTCTCTTCCATTAGTTATTATGTTCATGGATACACATATCTCCCACCACAGTCCCAGATATACACACAACATTCCATTTGAATCACACTTTATTTCTCTCTCTCCCCCCTCCCCCTCTCTCTCCCCCCTCCCTCTCTCTCCCCCCTCCCCCCTCCCTCTTCCTCTCTCAGAATGACATCACCCACCTCTCTCCCTCCACCCAGTTGTATTATGCCATCATGGACTGACTGCCTGGACCCTGAGTGTGTGTGTGCGTTCGTGCATGTGTGTTAATACCACTCAGTGCCTCCTTTTCTGGGTCTGATCCACAACCCACTCCTTTCATTTCCTTACCCGAGCCTGACGCTTCCATGATAAACCCAGCCTCAACCTTTATTTTGTCGCCCTTCATTGTTTAACTCTTTCCTGTGTGTGGAAAACAAACGTCCTCTATAGTTCAGACCTGAGAGAACAACACACGTAGGAGAAACTGTTTTCTTCAACATTCAGTTAGTTGTTCTGATTGGACTGACGAAGAGCTGAGGGGTTCTGATAACAAGCGTACTAGTCCACACACACGTCATTCAGAGACAGAGGCTTGTGTTCTCTCCACAATAATAGGTTCTTTCTGTAAGACAACCAACCCAGTTATAGAATAACTTTATTTCAGTCAGCTGATACCTAGCTGAGCTCTGGCGAAGAAGAACAGAACAGAAGTTTGGGAAACTAACTGTCCCAGCAGGGGAGAGCAGAGCAGGCCAGGGAGAAGGGAGAGACAGAGAGCAGGGTCAGCCCGAGGAGAAGCTCTATTTTAGGGGCCCAAGGCCTGGGAACAAGCAGCAGAGCACTCAACATGGTCTGGATCACTGGTCTGGCGTGACCCCTGACCCCTGAGGAGATCTATCCACTCTAGAGACCCTGTCCTCTCTTCTATTCCTTTACCACTACATGGGGTAAAGGAATATATTGTCCCCAGGCTATTGTCCCCAGGCTATTGTCCCCAGGCTATTGTCCCCAGGCTATTGCACAAAGCACTTCCGAGCTTGGGGAGGAAGTGTACAGTGAGAGACCATCTTCCCACTGACTGCCTCCAGTTTTACTACAGTAACATTACTACAGTAACATTACTACACTAGCTTTACTACACTAGCTTTACTACAGTAACATTACTACAGTAACATTACTACACTAGCTTTACTACAGTAACATTACTACAGTAACATTACTACACTAGCTTTACTACAGTAACATTACTACAGTAACATTACTACACTAGCTTTACTACAGTAACATTACTACAGTAACATTACTACACTAGCTTAACTACAGTAACATTACTACAGTAACATTACTACACTAGCTTTACTACAGTAACATTACTACACTAGCTTTACTACAGTAACATTACTACAGTAACATTACTACAGTAACATTACTACACTAGCTAGACTACTAATATCAGTGTCCCCCTTTGGGTCCTGGTCAAAAGTAGTACACTATATAGGAAGAAGGATGCTCTTTGAGATGCAGCCATGATACTCTGTCATGTTTCCAGAAACTTCCCTCTGTTGGCCTGTTGTTTACTGTCTGAGGCTTGGCCAACAAAGACAGAGAAACAGTGCACACGCATGCATGCATACATCACATGTATGAACATACAACCTAAGCTATCCAGTCACACATGCAGTGAATGATCCAGCTGACCCTGGTAAAGGTCAACCTTACAAAGCCTGCCCTTGTCTGCCTATTATCTCTATCCTGAACCATGGAGAAGAATCACATGGCACTGTAACCCCTGACACGCACACACACACACAAACACTGTAACCCTGACACTGTATCTACTTGCTGAGTCCAGGTGGTGGTTCAAGTTAGGGATGGGCATTTGAAATTATTTCACTATTCCAATAATATACAATATTTTTTTAGAATATTCGAAAATGTTTTAATGCTGCTGCCGTTCCATGATGTAATCAGCCTGACATGACGCAACGCATTCAGTGACAAGAACTGTGACTGTTAAGATATTAGAATAAATAACAGTTAAATAAACAACACAAATGCAAGATACATTTATAGAACATGACGAAAAGACAATGAACTTGAAAAATGCTGGTCTTCAGAAGTAGCTGTTAAACGGAGTGCAATAACGCCTACATTGAACAAAATTAAACATTATGTAGGCTATCTTTAATATCCTTTATAAAAACGAAAGATACACATGTAGAATTATAACCTATTAATTTGCAGAGATCAATCCTTGGAACTGGGATCTTATAGAGGCTACGGCGCACAACGACAGATTAAATCCGTTAACGAGGCTCAGAGGTAGCAGGTCTTCTGTTATCGTTGTGGTGATCAACTGTGTGATGTTCTGCTTCTTACCGGGTCACAGCTTCACTTCAAGGTACAACATGAGGTGATGCGGGGCTGTGTTTGTTTGTCCTGTGACAAAGATGTTTCTTTATGCTTCAACCTCATGTGGTTTTGCATTGAAGTGGTAGACTTGTGGTACACTAGTTTGACATTGCATATTTTACATGTAACGTTTGTTTGGTTGTCAACATGGTCGAAATACCTCCATACCATTTTTCCGGTTTTGAGCTCCGAATGATGAACTCTTATATTACATGACACATGGAACACTTAATTTCATATTACATTTTACGAAAGTTTTTTATTTTTTATCCTTTGAACTACCGTCATAAGTATTCAAAACAAGTATTCGAATACTAACTTCATTTAGGATATTCGAGTATTCGAGTAATCGTGCCCATCCCTAGTTCAATTCCAGCTAACATAATCTGTCGCTGTCCGAGAGTTAAATGCCATGATTTTCTGCCCCTCCCTCTACTAATCTTAGATACGTTTTTCCATTTCTCTGAGGAAACTGAGAAAGCAGTCTAAGAATTTCACAAGCAAATAACAGAGAGCTACCATATTACAGCTGTCCAGCAGAGTGCTGTTGTCCTGGACTACTTTCTGGGCTAGGGTGCTGTTGTCCTGGACTACTTTCTGGGCTAGGGTGCTGTTGTCCTGGACTACTTTCTGGGCTTAGTGGATGGTCTGGATCTGGCTTGTGTTCTCTCCAGTCAATTTGTGCTGCCAGAAGGGACCTGGCCACAGAATATCTCCTCCAAAGTCGGCCAACACTGACAAACAGCATACACACATAGCCACCTTCTCTCGCTCTCCACCTTTCTGTCTAGGAAAACATGAGGTTGTTTTTGGATTGGCCTTCCTCTTTTCGCTCTCTGGATATCTCCCTTTTCCACTACATTCACAGGTCGCTTGTTTGTCTGATGTGTGTGTGTGAGAGAGAGAGAGAGAGAGAGAGAGAGAGAGAGAGAGAGAGAGACGTAGAGAGAAAGAGAGAGAGAGGTTTATGTTTATTTATTTTCCCATTTGTACTTTAACTATTTGCACATCATTACAACACTGTATATATATACATAATATGACATTAGAAATGTCTTTATTCTTTTGGAACTTATTATTCTTTTTGAAGTGTAATGTTTATTATCTACTTCACTTGCTTTGGCAAAGTTAACATATGTTTCCCATGTAGATAAAGCCCTTACATTGAATTGAGAGAGAGAGAGAGTGAGAGAGAGAGTGAGAGAGAGAGAGTGAGAGAGTGAGAGAGAGAGGGGGGGGGGGAGAGAGAGGGGGGAGAGAAAGAGAGAGAGAGAGAGAGAGAGAGAGAGAGAGAGAGGGAGGGAGGAGAGAGAGAGGGAGGAGAGAGAGAGAGAGGGAGGGAGGAGAGAGAGAGGGAGGAGAGAGAGAGAGAGGGAGGGAGGAGAGAGAGAGGTGGAGCTGGAACAGCAGGTGATTACACTCCAGTCAGCACAGACCCAGACAACAGTCCAGCACAACAACACCCCCTTAACTAGACCTGGAGAGCTGGAGGTGGAGAGAGACATATCTGCACTCTGGACTGTAGTGAGACAACACCCCCTTAACTAGACCTGGAGAGCTGGAGGTGGAGAGAGACATATCTGCACTCTGGACTGTAGTGAGACAACACCCCCTTAACTAGACCTGGAGAGATGGAGGTGGAGAGAGACATATCTGCACTCTGGACTGTAGTGAGACAACACCAACAGGAGAAAGAGCAGGAGAAGAACAGAGCACTAGAGGAGAGGATCAGACGGGTGAGAACGATGACGGGTGACAGAGAACAACCCGTTAGAGAGCTGGCCACCCCTGCAGAGAAGCCAGCAGAACAGCCCACCTCAGACCCTGACCAAAGTCTCGACATCACAGCAGAACAGTCCACCCCAGACACTGACCAAAGTCTCGACACCACAGCAGAACAGCCCACCCCAGACCCTGACCAAAGTCTCGACACCACAGCAGAACAGTCCACCCCAGACCCTGACCAAAGTCTCGACACCACAGCAGAACAGTCCACCCCAGACCCTGACCAAAGTCTCGACATCACAGCCAGACAAACAAATGAAGAACCCCAAGCCCAGGTGATCCCAACCCCTCTGAGCACCCCCTCCCCTGTCAGCTCCCCTGATAGCCCTCCTGACAACCCCCACACATCCACTGAGGAAACACAAAAGCCACAGATTGTGCTCCTCATTGACTCAAATGGCAAATACATTCAAGTGGAGAATCTTTTCCCAAAAACAAAGTAGCTCAACTCTGGTGCCCAAACACTAGGCATGCCCTGGAGATGCTGTCAGAGGACAGCCTAGAGTCCCCCAGACACATCATCATTCACACGGGTACAAACGACCTGAGGGCCCAGCAGGAAAGGGTAGCCACAGCACTCAAGGGAGTGATTAAAAAGCTTCTTCCACTTTCCCCAACGCACAAGTGGTTATCTCCACCCTGCTACCATGAAAAGACATTCACACTGCCACCATACAGAGGGTGAATGCAAGCATTTCACAAGACTGTGCCTCAATACCTTATGTCTACCTGGCCAACCACTCCACCCTGGACTTGAACAGCATTTACTAGCAGATCCACCTCTACAAGGCAACAATCCAGGACACTGAAGGACATCACCCTCAACCGTAGGCCCAGCACCTCACATAGGAGCGACAGAGCAACAGACACCCCGCCTAGGCCAGCAAGACACACTCCCTGAACTGAGAGAACCCATTCCAAGAGGACCTACACCCAGACCAGATCATCACCAGCCACACCCCAACAAGATAAGACCACCTCAATCAAACCCTTGCCACACCCTATACAGGCCCCCCCATATCAGACCCATATCAGACCACACATCCTGGTCTGAGGTCATCTGCCTTTGGCCTAAAGAGCAGGAACCTGGACTTCATCAAAGAAATCAGAAATACAGACATTGTCATCCTGCAAGAAACATGGTATAGAGGAGGCGGACCCACTGGCTGCCCTCTAGGTTACAGAGAGCTGGTCGTCCCAGGGGTGAAACAGGGAAGAGAGGGGTGGTATGCTTGGTATAGAGCAGACCTAACTCACTCTATTAATCAAAACAGGAACCTTTTACATTTGGCTAGAATTTCAAAAGGAAATGATCTTAAAAGAGAAAACATGTCCTCCTGTGTGCTGCCTATATCCCCCCACTAGAATCCCCATACTTTAACAATGACAGCTTCTCCATCCTGGAGGGGGAGGATCAACCATTTCCAGGCCCAGGGACGTACTAGTCTGTGGCGACCTAAATGCCAGAACCGGACAAGAACTTGAGTCTCTTAGAGCGTTCACAGTCAGCCCAATAACACCCCTATCAGATAACAGCAAAATCACAGTCTACCTGAACAGAGCTCTGCTCAACCAAGAGGCATCAAACCCAAAGGAACTGAATAATATTAAGGAATGCTATAGATGGAAGGAAAGTAGCGCTGAAATCTACCAAAAAACTATTAGGCAACAAATTCAATCCCTTCTAGACAACTTCCTGGACAAAACGTTCCACTGTAATAGTGGAGGTGGAAACTTGTCAGTAGAAATCTAAACAGTATATTTGACCTCTCAGCTTCCCATCAAATCTAAACAGTATATTTGACCTCTCAGCTTCCCATCAAATCTAAACAGTATATTTGACCTCTCAGCTTCCCATCAAATCTAAACAGTATATTTGACCTCTCAGCTTCCCATCAAATCAAAACATGTCAAGCGGAAAACAACAATGACAAATGGTTTGATGAAGAATGAAAAAACCTAAGAAAGAAATTGAGAAACCTGTCCAACCAAAAACATAGAGACCCAGAAAACCTGGGTCTACTATTGAGAATCACTAAAACAATACAGAAATACACCTTCACTATGGTGAATCACTAAAACAATACAGAAATACACCTTCACTATGGTGAATCACTAAAACAATACAAGTGGTGGAAAGTGGTGTTGGGGGGAAAACATATGATATGACATTATAAAATCCATGAACACAAACAAAAAATGTGCGGTTAAAATTGGCAAAAAACACACACATTTCTCTCCACAGGGCCATGAGGTGAGAGAGGGATACAACTTAAGCCCCACCCTCTTCTATATATATATCAACGTATTGGTGAGGGCACTAGAACAGTCTGCAGCACCCGGCCTCACCCTACTAGAATCTGAAGTCAAATGTCTACTGTTTGCTGATGATCTGGTGCTTCTGTCAGCAACCAAGGAGGGTCTACAGCAGCACCTAGATCTTCTGCACAGATTCTGTCAGACCTGGGCCCTGACAGTAAATCTCAGTAAGACAAAAATAGACACCGTTGCCCTAGAGCACACAAAAAACTATACATACCTCGGCCTAAACATCAGCGCCACAGGTAACTTCCACAAAGCTGTGAACGATCTGAGAGACAAGGCAAGAAGGGAACATAAAATTCAACATACCAATTAGGATCTGGCTACAAATACTTGAATCAGTTATAGAACCCTTTGCCCTTTATGGTTCTGAGTTCTGGGGTCCGCTCACTAACCAAGAATTCACAAAATGGGACAAACACCAAATTGAGACTCTGCATGCAGAATTCTGCATGAAATATGTGTACAACGTAAAACACCAAATAATGCATGCAGAGCAGAATTAGGCCGATAGCCGCTAATTATCAAAATCCAGAAAAGAGCTGTTAAATTCTACAACCACCTAAAAGGAAGCGATTCCCAAACCTTCCATAACAAAGCCATCACCTACAGAGAGATGAACCTGGAGAAGAGTCCCCTAAGCAAGCTGGTCCTGGGGCTTTGTTCACAAACACAAACAGACCCCACAGAGCCCCAGGACAGCAACACAATTAGACCCAACCAAATCATGAGAAAACAAAAAGAGAATTACTTGAACATTGGAAAGAATTAACAAAAAACAGAGCAAACTGGAATGCTATTTGGCCCTAAACAGAGACACACAGTGGTAGAATACCTGACCACTGTGACCCAAACTTAAGGAAAGCTACGTACAGACTCAGTGAGCATAGCCTTGCTATTGAGAAAGGCTGCCGTAGGCAGACCTGGCTCTCAAGAGAAGACAAAATGAGGTGGAAACTGAGCTGCTCTTCCTAACCTCCTGCCAAATGTATGTCCATATTAGAGACATATTTCCCTCAGATTACACAGATCCACAAAGAATTAGAAAACAAACCCAATGTTGATAAACTCCCATATCTACTGGGTGAAATACCACAGTGTTCATCACAGCAGCAAGATGTGTGACCTGTTGCCACAAGAAAAGGTCAACCAGTGAAGAACAAACACCAATGTAAATACAAACCATATTTATGTTGATTTATTTTCCCTTTTGTACTTTAACTATTTGCACATCATTACAAAACTGTGTATAGACATATGATGTTAGAAATGTCTTTATTCTTTTGGAACTACTGAGTGTAATGTTTACTGTTCATTTGTATTGTTTACTATCTACTTCACTTGCTCTGGCAACGTTAACATATGTTTCCCAGACAGACAGACAGACAGACAGACAGACAGACAGACACAGGGTGGGGAAACTATAAATAATAAGCAGAGGAATAAACACACCTCTGTTTACCTAGGACAGCTGACTACTGAACAGATCTGTTTACCTAGGACAGCTGACTACTGAACAGATCTGTTTACCTAGGACAGCTGACTACTGAACAGATCTGTTTACCTAGGACAGCTGACTACTGAACAGATCTGTTTACCTAGGACAGCTGACTACTGAACAGATCTGTTTACCTAGGACAGCTGACTACTGAACAGATCTTTTTACCTAGGACAGCTGACTACAGAACAGATCTGTTTACCTAGGACAGCTGACTACTGAACAGATCTGTTTACCTAGGACAGCTGACTACTGAACAGATCTGTTTACCTAGGACAGCTGACTACGGAACAGATCTGTTTACCTAGGACAGCTGACTACTGAACAGATCTTTTTACCTAGGACAGCTGACTACTGAACAGATCTGTTTACCTAGGACAGCTGACTACAGAACAGATCTGTTTACCTAGGACAGCTGACTACTGAACAGATCTGTTTACCTAGGACAGCTGACTACTGAACAGATCTGTTTACCTAGGACAGCTGACTACTGAACAGATCTGTTTACCTAGGACAGCTGACTACTGAACAGATCTGTTTACCTAGGACAGCTGACTACTGAACAGATCTGTTTACCTAGGACAGCTGACTACGGAACAGATCTGTTTACCTAGGACAGCTGACTACTGAACAGATCTGTTTACCTAGGACAGCTGACTACTGAACAGATCTGTTTACCTAGGACAGCTGACTACTGAACAGATCTGTTTACCTAGAACAGCTGACTACAGAACAGATCTGTTTACCTAGGACAGCTGACTACTGAACAGATCTGTTTACCTAGGACAGCTGACTACGGAACAGATCTGTTTACCTAGGACAGCTGACTACAGAACAGATCTGTTTACCTAGGACAGCTGACTACAGAACAGATCTGTTTACCTAGGACAGCTGACTACTGAACAGATCTGTTTACCTAGGACAGCTGACTACTGAACAGATCTGTTTACCTAGGACAGCTGACTACTGAACAGATCTGTTTACCTAGGACAGCTGACTACTGAACAGATCTGTTTCCTAGGACAGCTGACTACAGAACAGATCTGTTTACCTAGGACAGCTGACTACTGAACAGATCTGTTTACCTAGGACAGCTGACTACTGAACAGATCTGTTTACCTAGGACAGCTGACTACTGAACAGATCTGTTTACCTAGGACAGCTGACTACTGAACAGATCTGTTTACCTAGGACAGCTGACTACTGAACAGATCTGTTTACCTAGGACAGCTGACTACTGAACAGATCTGTTTCCTAGGACAGCTGACTACAGAACAGATCTGTTTACCTAGGACAGCTGACTACTGAACAGATCTGCTTACCTAGGACAGCTGACTACTGAACAGATCTGTTTACCTAGGACAGCTGACTACTGAACAGATCTGTTTACCTAGGACAGCTGACTACTGAACAGATCTGTTTACCTAGGACAGCTGACTACAGAACAGATCTCGCTCTCTCTCTCCAGTCTACTGTTTCCCCTCTTCTCTATCTCTCAGAATCCCACCGTACCTTCTCTGCTATGCAATCTGGTTTCCGAGCTGGTCATGGGTGCACCTCAGCCACGCTCAAGGTCCTAAACGATATCATAACCGCCATCGATAAAATACAGTACTGTGCAGCCGTCTTCATCGACCTGGCCAAGGCTTTCGACTCTGTCAATCACCGCATTCTTATTGGCAGAAACAACAGCCTTGGTTTGTCAAATGACTGCCTTGCCTGGTTCACCAACTACTTCTCAGATAGAGATCGGTGTGTCAAAGGATGTGCAAATTATGATGTGCAAATAGATATACTGGAGTGCAAGATTAGCGAAAATAATACAAATAAATATGGGGATGAGGTAGTAGGGTGGGCTATTTTTGCAATTCGTTCCAGTCATTGGCAGCAGAGAACTGGAAGGAATGGCGGCCAAAGGAGGTTTTGGCTTTGGGGGTGACCAGTGATATATACCTGCTGGAGCGCATGCTACGGGTGGGTGTTGCTATGGTGACCAGTGAGCTGAGATAAGGCGTGGATTTACCTAGTAAAGACTTATAGATGACCTGGAGCCAGTGGGTTTGGCGATTAATATATAATGAAGGCCAGCCAACGAGAGCATACAGGTCGCAGTGGTGGGTAGTATATGGGGCTTTGGTAACAAAACGGATGGCACTGTGATAGATTACATCCAATTTGCTGAGTAGTGTTGGAGGCTAATTTGTAAATGACATCGCCAAAATCAAGGATCGGTAGGATAGTCAGTTTTACAAGGGCATGTTTGGCAGCATGAGTGAAGGAGGCTTTGTTGCGAAATAGGAAGCAGATTCTGGATTTAATTTTGGATTGGAGATGGTTGATGTGAGTCTGGAAGTTGAGTTTACAGTCTAACCAGACGCCTAGGTATTTGTAGGTGTCCACGTATTCTAAGTCGGACCCGTCGAGAGTAGTGATGATAGTCTGGTGGGCGGGTGCGGGCAGCGTTCGATAGAAAAGCATGCATTTAGTTTTACTAGCATTTAAGAGCAGTTGGAGGCCACGGAAGGAGTGTTGTATGGCATTGAAGCTTGTTTGAAGGTTAGTAAACACAGTGTCCAAAGAGGGGCCAGATGTATACAGAATGGTGTCTTCTGCGTAGAGATGGATCAGAGAGTCACCAGCAGCGAGAGCGACATCGTTGATGTATATAGAGAAAAGGGTTGGCCCAAGAATTGAACCCTGTGGCACCCCCATAGAAACTGCCAGAGGACCGGACAACAGGCCCTCCGATTTGACACATTGAACTCTGTCTGCGAAGTAGTTGGAGAACCAGGCAAGGCAGTCACTTGAGAAACCAAGGCTGTTGAGTCTGCCAATAAGAATGCGGTGATTGACAGAGTCGAAAGCCTTGGCCAGGTCGATGAAGACGGCTGCACAGTACTGTCTTTTATCGATGGCGGTTATGATATCGTTATGATATCGTTCAGTGTCATGCACAAAGTAGATGTCCTAACCGACTTGACAAAACTATAGTTAACATGAAATCTGTGGAGTGGTTGAAAAATGAGTTTTAATGACTTCAACCTAAGTGTATGTAAACTTCTGACTTCAACTGTACACACACACACACACACACATATATATATATATATGCAAATATAAATAAATATATAAATATATATACACACACACTGTATATATGAGAGAGAGAGAGAGAGAGAGAGAGAGAGAGAGAGAGAGAGAGAAAACAGCAAATTGATTTTAGTGAACTCAGCTGACTTCATGGATTGTTCTTATAAAATAGTAAACAACTTGCTGGATCTTGGATGCCCACTCTCTGTTCTCTTCATGTGAACAGATATATAAGTCTGCTGTGCCTCCACTTGACTGAGGTTGCGTCCCAAATGGTACCCTGGTACCCTATTCCCTAGATGGTGAACTACTTTTGACCGGGGGCTGATAGGGCTCAGTAGTACACTTTTTAGGGAATAGGATGCCATATGGGATGTTATTAATTTAACCTTTATTTAACTAGGCAAGTCAGTTAAATAACGTTTACAATGATGGCCTACCGACAGTCAGGAGCAGAACGCTCTAACCGCTAGGCTACCAGCCTTCTGTCGCGCATCGATGCTCACAACGATGATTGACTGTATGCATGTCTTCTGTCTGTAACCCTGCCACTGGGAACACACTGGTTGAATCAACGTTGTTTCCACGTCATTCCACCAATGCGGAATAGACATTGAACTGACCTCTGTGCCCAGTGGGCTGTGACCAAGTCACTTGACTGGATATGTATGTTAATAAAATGCAATGGTTTACTTTAGTACTCAAGTAAAACTACTTAAGTAGGTTTTTGGAGGTATCTGTACTTTACTATAAATATTTGACAACTTTTACTTTTACTTCAATACATTCCTAAAGAACATAATGTAGGCCTACTTCTCACTCTATAAATGTTCGCTGACACCCAAAAGTACTCATTACATTGTGAATGCTTATCAGGACAGGAAAATGGTCTAATTTACATTTATCAAGAGAACATCCCTGGTCATCCCTTCTGCCTCTGATCTAGCGGACTCATCAAATACAAATCAACTATTTGTATTTGAAATCACAGAGAATTGTAGCCAACAACTCCACATTTCCAAGGCGCTCGCGTCTGCTTCGACAAGTTGTTAACCAACTTCTGCAGAGTTGAGTTCATTTTTAACCTACAAAGAAATCCTGCTGTCCAACACTTAACTCGTTTACAACTGTTGCTTACCTCCATCCTTGAGGAATTCGCGAAATGCAGCTCGCCTGTCCTCTTCTGTCTCCTCGCCTGTCCTCTTCTGTCTCCTCTCCTGTCCTCTTCTGTCTCCTCTCCTGTCCTCTTCTGTCTCCTCTCCTGTCCTCTCCTGTCTCCTCTCCTGTCCTCTTCTGTCTCCTCTCCTGTCCTCTCCTGTCTCCTCTCCTGTCCTCTTCTGTCTCTTCTCCTGTCCTCTCCTCTCCTGTCCTCTTCTGTCTCCTCTCCTGTCCTCTCCTGTCTCCTCTCCACCGGTGACCGCTGCGTTTGTTTGAGCGAAGTCACGTCAGAAACTGAAGTCACCACTCCTGACCTGAAGAGCTCTCCTCGCACTATTCACTCTGAGGGAATTTGATTTTATGAGCCCACTCCTTGAAAAGGTCTGTGATTATATTTGGAGAAAACTACACTGTCCTAGAGTGGGCTGAGCGAAGGAGGGAGAGGAAGGGAGGAGGAGGATTCAGTTTATCGCGCGGTTGCATTGATGCCACTTCTCATACAACAGCTGAGCGATAAACTGAGGTTGATGATTTAAGTATGCTGTTGGCCTGGACAGTTGTCATTGTGCAAACAAGTCGATATATTTCGCAAGACACACTACTTGGTCTTTGCAGAAATAGTATACTGAGCTTCAACCTGGTATGTCTATGTAAATCCGGGACATTCCATTTAGTATGATATGTTATGTTTCGTATGGTATGTATTAATTTGTGGAAGTCCATCATCCATTTTTTATGATATTGTCACGAAACAGGCAGGGAGCAGGTTTCGAACCCTCAACCTTCTAGCCCGAAGTCCAACGCGCTATCGACTCTGCCCCAAAAGCAGAATCGACATCCGCGCTTATAAACCCAGGGTCGTTACAATATGTTACCAATTAAAATTCGTATTATGCAGTACCAGTCAAAGGTTTGGACACACCTACTCATTCCATTAAATTATATTGAACTAGATAATATGATAATAGCTTTAAAGGGGAGGTGAAAATATAATAATGAACTAGATAATATGATAACAGCTTTAAAGGGGAGGGGGATAATATATTAATGAACTAGATAATATGATAATAGCTTTAAAGGGGAGGGGGGAATATATTAATGAACTAGATAATATGATAATAGCTTTAAAGGGGAGGGGGATAATATATTAATGAACTAGATAATATGATAATAGCTTTAAAGGGGAGGGGGATAATATATTAATGAACTAGATAATATGATAATAGCTTTAAGGGGGAGGTGAAAATATAATAATGAACTAGATAATATGATAATAGCTTTAAAGGGGAGGGGGGAATATATTAATGAACTAGATAATATGATAATAGCTTTAAAGGGGAGGGGGGAATATATTAATGAACTAGATGCGCTCCAGCAGGTATATCTCACTGGTCACCCCCAAAGCCAACACCTCCTTTGGCCGCCATTCCTTCCAGTTCTCTGCTGCCAATGACTGGAACGAATTGCAAAAATCATTGAAGCTAGAGGTTCCTATCTCCCTCACTAACTTTAAACATCAGTTGTCAAAGCTGCTTATCGATCACTGCACCTGTATATAGCCCTTCTGTAAATAGCCCACACTACTACCTCATCCCCATATTTATATTTATTTTTGTTATTTTCACAAATCTTGCACTCCAGTATCTCTATTTGCACATCATAATTTGCACATCCTTCATTCCTGTGTTAATGATGATAATCTGTAATTTATTTCACCACTATGGTCTATTTATTGTCCTACCTCCTAACCTTACTGCATTTTGCACTACATTTTGCACTCTGTATATAGATTCTCTATTGTGTTTTTGACTATGTTTGTTTACTGTGTAACTCTGTGTTGTTTTTGTTGCACTGCTTTGCTTTGTCTTGGCCAGGTCGCAGTTGCAAATGAGAACTTGTTCTCAACTGACCTACCTGGTTAAATAAAGGTGAAATAAAAAAATAAAAATAATAATACCAGATATCCTTATTGCCATCTTGTAGTGTGCTGCCAACACACAGCTCTCCTTGCCCTCTACTGATTGGCAGATTGAATTTGGGGAAGTAATGTTCCCTAATGATTGTGTATTCAGTGCATTTGATGAGGAAGTGCAGCTCTGGTTCTTTCATAATGCAGTGATCCACATGCTTTTTTTTCAGGGCCAGATAACCCTATCCCTTTCCTAAGTAATTGTAATGTGTTTTTTTTTGGGGTTTACTGCCAGGGCCCGGGTATGGCAGTACTGTTCTAGCAGGTCCAGGCTCTGCTGTAGGCCATGTGCTGTGGGTGACGGCAGGCATAGGTCATCTGCGAAGAGCAGGCATTTAACCTCTGAATTGTGGAGACTAACACCAGGGGCTGAGGATCTTTCTAGAATAGTGGCCAATTCATGGATGTAAATATTGAAGATTGCAACCCTTGCCAATGTTGATGCTGCACGTATTTCCAGTATACATTGATTTAATGATGTTGTATGTTTTAACCCCTAAACCACTTTACTGACTTTGTAGAACAGTCCTGTATGACAAATATAATCAGATGCTTTTAGGAAGTCGATAAAGTAAGCATATACTGTGGTGTTATTGCGGTGGACATGCTCATCTTTCAGGGTGTGTAGGGTGTAAATATGTTTTGGTATAAATCCAATCTGGCTTTTACTCAAGACATTGTGCTTATTAAGGAAGTTTAGAACTCTTACATTTATAATACTACAGAAAACCTTCCCCAGGTTACTGTTCACACAAATGCTGTGGTGATTGTTAGGGTCAAATTAGTCTCCGTTCTTAATGATTGGGGTTATGAGTCTCTCTCGCTCACACACAAACACACAAACACTCACTATGTTTGCTGGTAAAAACAATCTCACTTCCCTCTGTTCTACTGAGAGACAGGGTTCTGGTGTTGAACTACAGACAAACACACACAAACCCACCCACCCAGACACTCACCCAGACACCCACAGACAGAGAGAGAGACAGAGAGAGAGACAGAGAGAGAGACAGAGAGAGAGAGAGAGACAGAGACAGAGAGAGAGAGAGAGAGAGAGAGAGAGAGAGAGAGAGAGACAGATTTACTGTAGTTCAGTACCAGAACTCTGTCTCTTAGTAGAACGAGAAGGAAGTGAGACTTTGTTTTGTGTGGGAGGGAGGGAGGGAGGGAGGGAGGGAGGAAGAAAGAACCTGGAGAAGAGTCCCCTAAGCAAGCTGGTCCTGGGGCTTTGTTCACAAACACAAACAGTCCCACAAAATGAGGTGGAAACTGAGCTGCACTTCCTAACCTTCTGCCAAATGTATGTCCATATTAGAGACATATTTCCCTCAGATTACACAGATCCACAAAGAATTAGAAAACAAACCCAATGTTGATAAACTCCCATATCTACTGGGTGAAATACCACAGTGTTCATCACAGCAGCAGGATGTGTGACCTGTTGTCACAAGAAAAGGTCAACCAGTGAAGAACAAACACCATTATAAATACAACCCATATTTATGTTAATTTATTTTCCTTTTATACTTTAACTATTTGCACATCGTTACAACACTGAATATATACACAATATGATATTTGAAATGTCTTTATTATTTTGGAACATTTGTGAGTGTAATGTTTATTGTTCATTTTTATTGTTTATTTCACTTTTGTTTATTATCAACTTCACTTGCTTTGGCAAAGTTAACATATGTTTCCCATGTAGATAAAGCCCATGTTAACATGTGTTTCCCATGTAGATAAAGTCCATGTTAACATATGTTTCCCTTGTAGATAAAGCCCATGTTAACATGTGTTTCCCATGTAGATAAAGCCCATGTTAACATGTGTTTCCCATGTAGATAAAGCCCATGTTAACATGTGTTTCCCATGTAGATAAAGCCCATGTTAACATGCGTTTCCCATGTAGATAAAGCCCATGTTAACATGTGTTTCCCATGTAGATAAAGCCCATGTTAACATATGTTTCCCATGTAGATAAAGCCCATGTTAACATGTGTTTCCCATGTAGATAAAGCCCATGTTAACATATGTTTCCCATGTAGATAAAGCCCATGTTAACATATGTTTCCCATGTAGATAAAGCCCATGTTAACATATGTGTCCCATGTAGATAAAGCCCATGTTAACATGTGTTTCCCATGTAGATAAAGCCCATGATAACATGTGTTTCCCATGTAGATAAAGCCCATGTTAACATATGTTTCCCATGTAGATAAAGCCCATGTTAACATGTGTTTCCCATGTAGATAAAGCCCATGTTAACATATGTTTCCCATGTAGATAAAGCCCATGTTAACATATGTTTCCCATGTAGATAAAGCCCATGTTAACATGTGTTTCCCATGTAGATAAAGCCCATGTTAACATGTGTTTCCCATGTAGATAAAGCCCATGTTAACATGTGTTTCCCATGTAGATAAAGCCCATGTTAACATGTGTTTCCCATGTAGATAAAGCCCATGAATCAAATTGAATTGCGTAATTAAATTGTTGCCAGCAGCAGCACAGTTAGTCACCAACACTCTGGATAACATGATAACATCCCAACCAGCTCTGCTGGGGCAGTAAAATGGTCAGAGGGAGCTGTTCTCTCATTTGTGTCTGGAAGTAGCTAGCAAGCTAGCCAACGTTAGCCAGTTAGCTTAGGTGCTTGACTGCCGTTGCAAGCTTAGAACGCTCGTATCAATCCTACTCCTCGGCCAGAGCATGCAGTGTGTGTTCTGAACGCTCCGAGAGCGATTTACTAACGGGCAATCTGACAACGCTCTGGATTTACTAACGGACAATCTGACAACGCTCTGGATTTACTAACGGACAATCTGACAACACTCTGGATTTACTAACGGACAATCTGACAACGCTCTGGATTTACTAACGGACAATCTGACAACGCTCTGGATTTACTAACGGACAATCTGACAACACTCTGGATTTACTAACGGACAATCTGACAACGCTCTGGATTTACTAACGGACAATCAGACAACGCTCTGGATTTACTAACGGACAATCTGACAACACTCTGGATTTACTAACGGACAATCTGACAACACTCTGGATTTACTAACGGACAATCTGACAACGCTCTGGATTTACAAAACACCCAGAGCACACTCTAGTACGCTCAACTGAAATGATACCGTTAATTTACAGTATACTACAATAAACTAATAGTATATAGTATATACTCATTAAGTATGTAGGATACAGTATGTTAGTATGGGTATTTGAACACAGCTCTAGTCTCTTCTCCTCAACAGCCTGCCTGCGCGTCTCCAATTTCAACACCACTTCCTGTGGTTAAAGCACAGTCAGGCCGTCGGTAACACAGAGAGGCTGTGGACTGTGTCCCAAATAGCACCCTATTTCCTATGTAGCTATGTAGTGCATTACTTTCATTTCACCAGAGCACTATGGGTAGTACACTACATAGGGAATGTCGTGCCATTTGGGACACAGCCAGGGAGTCGTAAGAGCACGGACCTTAAGAACAGGAAGTACATTTAGTCAACAGGACGTAGAAACATGTTTTGTTGTTGGTTTAGGAGAAAAGCTGATTATTTAAGAGTGGAAATGGGATGAAGCTTAAACAAGGAGCCTTCCATCCACTCCCTGTAAAGAGTGAGTCATTATATAACCTGGGACAGTTAAAACAAGGAGCCTTCCATCCACTCCCTGTAAAGAGTGAGTCATTATATAACCTGGGACAGTTAAAACAAGGAGCCTTCCATCCACTCCCTGTAAAGAGTGAGTCATTATATAACCTGGGACAGTTAAAACAAGGAGCCTTCCATCCACTCCCTGTAAAGAGTGAGTCATTATATAACCTGGGACAGTTAAAACAAGGAGCCTTCCATCCACTCCCTGTAAAGAGTGAGTCATTATATAACCTGGGACAGTTAAAACAAGGAGCCTTCCATCCACTCCCTGTAAAGAGTGAGTCATTATATAACCTGGGACAGTTAAAACAAGGAGCCTTCCATCCACTCCCTGTAAAGAGTGAGTCATTATATAACCTGGGACAGTTAAAACAAGGAGCCTTCCATCCACTCCCTGTAAAGAGTGAGTCATTATATAAACTGGGACAGCTTAAACCTGACGTGTTTATTTCTTGGTCTGACAAGAGAAGCCCTTGCAGAGAATCCACAATATCAAAATCACATCACTTAATTGGATAGATGTTTGTAGAGGTTACCGAAGACGGAAATGCAACAAGTGTCCCACCTACTCAGAATTCACTCTACTTTGTTTTTGTTGTTCCCTATTGTTTTCATGTCTTTAAATTTCTGGTCCTCAGGAGACAGTAGTCCTGGTCCTCAGGAGACAGTAGTCCTGGTCCTCAGGAGACAGTAGTCCTGGTCCTCAGGAGACAGTAGTCCTGGTCCTCAGGAGACAGTAGTCCTGGTCCTCAGGAGACAGTAGTCCTGGTCCTCAGGAGACAGTAGTCCTGGTCCTCAGAGGACATTAGTCCTGGTCCTCAGAGGACATTAGTCCTCGTACTCAGGGGACATTAGTCCTGGTCTTCAGGGGACATTAGTCCTGGTCCTCAGGGGACATTAGTCCTGGTCCTCAGGGGACATTAGTCCTGGTCCTCAGGGGACATTAGTCCTGGTCCTCAGGGGACATTAGTCCTGGTCCTCAGGGGACATTAGTCCTGGTCCTCAGGGGACATTAGTCCTGGTCCTCAGGGGACATTGCATAGCATGGGTGGTTGGCTGAATATGTACACTATACATTGGTGGATGTTGGATGGTTAACTATACTATACAGGTCGATGGCAGAGAAATACTTCAATAGCTAAAAATGTGTATGATATGAGCGAGGGTAATAATAGTTTACTTAATAGACAGACTGGGTAAATGAACAGGTAAGTTAATATTTTTCATGGTTAAATTAGCTGGACAGGTAAATATACAGTTATATTTACAGATAAGTGAATACCTGCATGGTTACACAAACTGTACAGGTAAATAAATAGATAGATAGATAGATAGATAGATAGATAGATAGATAGATAGATAGATAGATAGATAGATAGATAGATAGATAGATAGATAGATAGATAGATAGATAGATAGATAGATAGATAGATAGATAGATAGATAGATAGATAGATAGATAGATAGATAGATAGATAGATAGGTACTTTATTGCTCCCCCGGGGGGGAAATTTCATTGTCAAGCAGCTACAACAAAACACAGGGCAGGTGCAAAATGCCACAACGAAAAGTACACAAAAGACAGATACACGGTACATGATACATAGAGCGGCAGTATGAAAAAGTATAGAAATACAAGATATCTGGAGTGCAAAAAAAAAAAAAAAAAAAAAAAGCTATAAAAGGACATTGCATAGTATGAGTGGTTGGCTGAATATGTACACTATACATTGGTGGATGTTGGATGGTTAACTATACTATACAGGTCGATGTCAGAGAAATACTTCAGTAGCTAAAAATGCGTATGATATGAGCGAGGGTAATAATAGTTTACTTAATAGACAGACTGGGTAAATTAACAGGTAAGTGAAAATTTTGCATGGTTAAATTAGTTAAATTAGGGTTTAATTACAGACAACTGCACTTATTGCACATTCGATATACTAAAAGCAATGAGAAAAGGTGCAACTGGCAGGATACTAATATGCATTCCTGAGTGAATGCCTACGTCCAATAATTACTTACAATATTGCATGTGATATAATATAACAACTGTACATGAGTATGTATATACAGACCTGTATGAATAAATAGGTCCTGAGTGGATGAGTGCTGACGGACCAGAGTTACTCACGGATGGATGCATAATTGTTAAACTAGGTCCTAGCACCCCAACAGTTCCAGATCTATGTTGCCGACGGCACGGCACCCTGGTGAGGCATTATATAGTCTAATAACCGCCGGCAGGAAGGACCTCCTGTAGCGCTCTCTGGCACACCGTGGTGGGATCAGTCTGTGACTGAAAGTGCTCCTCTGCGTCATAACCATAGTGTGCAGAGGGTGGGTGACGTTGTCCATGATGGCCAGCAGTTTGGCCAGGATCCGTCTCTCCGCCACCTCCTCTAGAGTGTCAAGGCTCATCCCCAGGACAGAGCTAGCATTCCTGATCAGCTTATTTACCCGAGAAGCATCACCGGCTTTGATGTTTGCTCCCCAGCACACCATTGCAAAAAAGATGGCATTAGCCACCACAGACTGTTAGAAGGTATGCAGTAGTTTACTGCACACGTTAAAGGACCTGAGCCTCCTCAGAAAGTAGAGTCGGCTCTGGCCCTTTTTGTACAGGGCCCCGGTGTTACCAGCCCATTCCAGTCTGTTGTCCATATGGACACCCAGGAACTTGTATGACTCAACCATTTCCACATCCGTCCCCTTTATAGGGACTGCAGTCAGTTGTGCCTTGGTTCTCCTGAAGTCCACCACCATCTCCTTAGTTTTGCTGATGTTGAGCTGAAGGTGGTTCTGCTCACACCACAACACAAAGTCACTGATTGTGCTCCTGTACTCCTCCTCCTGCCCACCCCTGATGCACCCTACAATAGCAGAGTCATCCGAGAACTTCTGTAGGTGGCATGTCTCAGAGTTATATCTGAAGTCTGAGGTGTAGAGGGTGAACAGGAAGGGGGACAGGACCGTACCCTGGGGGGCCCCTGTGTTGCTAACAGCCCGTTCTGACACACAGCTCTGTAGTCGCACAAATTGTGGCCTACCGGTCAGGTAGTCCGTGACCCAGGAGACTAAGGGTGCTTCCACTTTCATCCTCCTCATCTTCTCACCCAGTAGCAGGGGCTGAATGGTATTGAAGGCACTGGAGAAGTCAAAAAACATGACCCTCACAGTGCAACCTGCGTTGTCCAGGTGAGAGTAGGCCCTCTGCAGAAGGTAGATGATTGCATCATCCACCCCGATTTTGCGCTGGTATGCAAACTGCAGGGGGTCCATTGATGAACACACCAGGGGTCTGAGGTGAGCGAGGACTAACCTTTCCAGGGTCTTCATGATGTGGGATGTTAGCGCTACAGGTCTGAAGTCATTCAGGACAGTGGGGTGTGCCTTCTTGGGCACTGGGACGAGGCAGGATGTTTTCCACAGCACAGGGACCCTTTCTAGGCTCAGGCTAAGGTTGAAAAGACGCTGGAGTATTCCACACAGTTGGTCAGCACAGACCCTCAGCACCCTTGGGCTGATGCCATCAGGGCCCGCCGCTTTCCACTGGTGTAGTCTCTCCAGCTCTCTCTTCACTTGGTTGGTGGTGAAAGCCAGCCCAGGTGGGGAGGTGGGGGGAAGGGGGGTGTTGAGGATCAGTCCAGGGGGGGCAGGGGCAGAGGTGGGGTCACTGATTGTCTCAGCAGAGGTGCTGTGAGCAAAGTGGGGGTGGGATAGCCGTGAGGGTGTGTGGTCTGGGGAGCTGGAGGGGAGGTGGACAGGGCCAGTATCGAACCTGTTAAAAAATTGGTTCAGCTCATTGGCTCTGTCCTGGGTCCCCTCCGTCTGCCCACTGTTTGACTTTTTGAAGCCAGTGATATTTCTCATACCCTTCCACACCTCTCTCACCTGGCTCTGCCTCAGCTTGTCCTCCATCTTCTCCTTATACACTCTCTTCCCCTCAGCAATCCGCAACTTCAGCTCCCTCTGGACGCATTTCAATTTGTCCTTGTCCTTCTCCTTGAAGGCCCTCTTCTTCTCATTCAGCAGGGCCTTCAGGTCGCTGGTGACCCAGGGTTTATTGTTTGGGAAACAGCGTACCTTCCTGGTGGGTACAGTGTTGTCTACACAAAAATTAATATAGTCTGTTATGCAGTCAGTGAGTCCATCGATGTCCTCCCCATGAGCCTCACAGAGCACATCCCAGTCTGTTGTCTCAAAGCAGTCCTGTAGGGCCTCATTCGCCTCTGGGGACCATCTCCTAATAGTCCTGGTGGTTGCAGGCTGCTGTTGGACCATAGGCCTGTAGAGTGGGGTGAGGTGGACAAGGTTGTGATCCGATCTACCGAGGGGAGGGAGTGCAGTGGAGTTGTATGCATCCTTCACATTAGCATATAACAAGTCCAGAGTTTTATTATTCCTGGTTGGGCACTTCACGAACTGTTTGAACGTGGGCAGCGTTGAAGAGAGAGATGCATGGTTAAAATCCCCCGAAATGGCAAGGAAAGCACTGGGATGCGCTGTCTGTAACCTCGCGATAACAGAGTGGATGACCTCACAAGCTGCGTTTGTGTCAGCGGAGGGCGGGATGTAAACAATAACAGTAATGGCCGCCGTGAATTCCCTCGGCAAATAGTAGGGTCTCAGGCTAACGGCTAGCAGTTCAATGTCCGGGCTACAAAGATAGCTATCTTTTAGTTCCTAAATTAAACTCACACATTTTCTATAAACAAAGCAAAATCATGTATTATTGAGGTTGCAGTGTGTCTTTACCAAAGATCTAGGATTACTGTCCGTCTGTCTGTCTGCCCCGTCTGTCTGTCTGTCTGTCTGCCCCGTCTGTCTGTCTGTCTGCCCCGTCTGTCTGTCTGTCTGTCTCGTCTGTCTGTCTGCCCCGTCTGTCTGTCTGCCCCGTCTGTCTGTCTGCCCCGTCTGTCTGTCTGCCCCGTCTGTCTGTCTGTCTGTCTCGTCTGTCTGTCTGTCTCGTCTGTCTGTCTGTCTGTCCCTTCTGCCCCGTCTGCCCCGTCTTCTCCGTCTGCCTGTCTGCCCCGTCTTCCCCGTCTGCCCCGTCTGTCTGTCTGTCTGTCTGTCTGTCTGTCTGTCTGTCTGCCCCGTCTGTCTGTCTGTCTGGCCCGTCTGTCTGCCCCGTCTGTCTGTCTGTCTGCCCCATCTGTCTGCCCAGTCTGTCTGTCTGTCTGCCCCGTCTGTCTGTCTGTCTGCCCCGTCTGTCTGTCTGTCTGCCCCGTCTGTCTGTCTGTCTGCCCCGTCTGTCTGTCTGTCTGCCCCGTCTGCCTGTCTGTCTGCCCCGTCTGTCTGTCTGCCCCGTCTGTCTGTCTGTCCCGTCTTCCCCGTCTGTCTGTCTGTCTCGTCTGTCTGTCTGTCTGTCCCGTCTGCCCCGTCTGCCCCGTCTGCCCCGTCTGTCTGTCTGTCTGTCTGTCTGTCTGTCTGTCTGTCTGTCTGTCTGCCCCGTCTTCCCCGTCCGCCCCGTCTGCCCCGTCCGCCCCGTCTGCCCCGTCCGCCCCGTCTGCCCCGTCCGCCCCGTCTGCCCCGTCTTCCCCGTCTTCCCCGTCTGCCCCGTCTGTCTGTCTGTCTGTCTGTCTGCCCCGTCTGTCTGTCTGTCTGTCTGCCCCGTCTGTCTGCCCCGTCTGTCTGTCTGTCTGCCCCATCTGTCTGCCCAGTCTGTCTGTCTGTCTGTCTGCCCTGTCTGTCTGTCTGTCTGCCCCGTCTGCCTGTCTGTCTGCCCCGTCTGTCTGTCTGCCCCGTCTGTCTGTCTGCCCCGTCTGTCTGTCTGTCTGTCTTTCTGTCTGTCCCGTCTGTCTGTCTGTCAGCCCCCTGTCTGTCTGTCAGCCCCCTGTCTGTCTGTCAGCCCCCTGTCTGTCTGTCAGCCCCCTGTCTGTCTGTCTGTCTGTCTGTCTGTCTGTCTGTC
This sequence comes from Thymallus thymallus, assembly GCA_023634145.1. Classification (NCBI taxonomy): domain Eukaryota; kingdom Metazoa; phylum Chordata; class Actinopteri; order Salmoniformes; family Salmonidae; genus Thymallus; species Thymallus thymallus. The sequence goes on along the minus strand of CM042378.1, from coordinate 35,665,102 downwards.
AGCCCCCTGTCTGTCTGTCTGTCTGTCTGTCTGTCTGTCAACCCCCTGTCTGTCTGTCAGCCCCCTGTCTGTCAGTCTGTCAGCCCCGTCTGTCTGTCTGTCTGTCTGTCTGTCTGTCTGTCTGTCAGCCCCCTGTCTGTCTGTCTGTCTGACAGCCCCCTGTCTGTCTGTCTGACAGCCCCCTGTCTGTCTGTCAGCCCCCTGTCAGCCCCCTGTCTGTCTGTCAGCCCCCTGTCTGTCTGTCTGTCTGTCAGCCCCCTGTCTGTCTGTCTGTCTGTCAGCCCCCTGTCTGTCTGTCTGTCTGTCAGCCCCCTGTCTGTCTGTCTGTCTGTCTGTCTGTCTGTCAGCCCCCTGTCTGTCTGTCTGTCTGTCTGTCTGTCTGTCTGTCTGTCTGTCTGTCTGTCTGCCCCATGTCTGTCTGTCTGTCAGCCCCCTGTCAGCCCCCTGTCTGTCTGTCTGTCTGTCTGTCTGTCTGTCTGTCTGTCTGTCTGTCTGTCTGTCTGTCTGTCTGTCTGAGTTCTGGTTGCAGGATCATTTTATAAAACCCACACACTGCTCTTGCCATTATCACTTTAGTTTAATGAACTTTGCAAGTTCTTATAGTATTTGTATATAAATATCTGACTCTGGACCTGTGGTATAGGAGCAACTGTTGCCAGCTCCTGAATAGTTTCAAGATAGTTTTTTTTACCAACACTGTAGCGCCCCCCTGTGGTGGAAAACCACCACACATAAAGACAAGGACAGGTTGGGTCCTGGTCAAAGGTTCCTGGAGGATCCTTTAGGGGTTCTTCAAATTGAAACTGTGGGGGGAACCCATATAAGTTCTTTGAAGAACCCCTTTTAATGGATCCTCGAAGAACCTTTTGGGGTACATTGAACTACCCCCCCCCCCTCTCATTATTATTAATAATAATAATATACATAACCATAATAACACAATATTTTAGTTCTCAGTGTTTATTATGATTTTATGGGCAAAGCAGAATAAAATAATCTAAAAATGAAGTAAATTCCTGGAGTATCCTTTAGGGGTTCATCTAATTGAAAGTTCTTCAAAGAACCCTTTAAAAGGATCCTTGAAGATCCTTTTGAAGAACCTTTTGAAGAACCTTTTGCGGTTAATTTTTTTACTTAGATTTTGCAGGACATGGTGATCGAACAGGTTTCCTGTTATATTCATCAGAGGTGTGTTAAATCCCAACAGATTCATGTCAGTGGCTCTGGATAACAGCGTCAGCTAAATGAGTAAAATGTGAATGTAACTAACAGAACACGACAGTATTCATACTTTGGTTTTTGTGGTAATAATTTGATAATGGTTTTCATACACATACCTTGTCCATAATGTAGAGGCCTATGGGATTAGGAGGTAAGGGAGGAGCATGGTACATGTGATCTGCATAACATACCAATACCAATAGACATAACTTTATATGCCTCCTTGTCTGTATACCTGCAGACAGACACAACAGTGATCAGTTCAGTCATCTGCGCCCAATACAGCCTTCAACACATTCTTATAGCAAACATATTCTGACCTCTTTGTTGATTGATATCCATTGAATTGTGTCCATTTTCTGTTATTACAAAGATTTGCACAAATATTAAAAGATAGATGGTATCATCATAAAACAATATCACTTTAGATCATAAAGGGA